>JAPDSC010141015.1:42800-63485 GCA_026290005.1 Latrodectus geometricus
AAAAAAAAAAAAAAAAAAAAAAAAAAAAAAAAAAAAAAAAAAAAAAGCTTATAAGCAGATTTTAAATTCAGAAGCAATAACCACCAAACAAGAAGCCCTGAACTAGTTAATTCCTAGGTGTCAGTGCAGCAATAAAATGCGTCTATCTGGTTTATGATGTAACGTGATTGTGTACATGCATGAAATTTGTTTTGTGCGCTAGTAACTCTTGAAGTATTAGATTAGTAATTTGTTTTCATTTGATTGATTGGCGCGGAAACGGGAAATCGCTCCATGTCCGCACAGGATCCTAGTATTTTGCCATGCAACTTTTAAATGCCGTTGCTAACCTATTCTACACTGTCATTGCGCACTGTAATCAGGAATAATAGTAAGATATGCTGTTTAAGAAACTATGTATCTGTAACTATGCAAGTAATTGATGATTTAGCAGTGACCTAGTAGGTCTCCAAGACAAATCTAATTTTAAACCAAAGAAAACTAAGTAGTCCTAGTCCTGGTTAGTTAAACTAACCTAGTCCTGGTTAGCACCCAAACTTTCTAAATTTTAAAAATTAACAATCAGTACAGGGAAATTTTTTCAAAATGTAAGTTTAAAGCTATAATAACAAAAAAACAATTGACTACAAATGCAGTTTCTGATAATTATGTAACATCTAATTACACGTATGAATTATCATATCAATTATCTGGTCAAATAGCAACAGTTCCATATCCTTTTCATTAATAAATAATTTTACATATTTAGGGTCAATTATTAACGTTTCAAATACAACTTCAGAAGGGATTAACAGCAGAATTCGAACAGAGCGTATCGACATCTTTTAAGAAATAAACGAATCTCTAAAGTAATAAATTAAATATATACAAAACAACTCTCCGACTCGTGAGACTTGGAACCTAACATTAAAAGATATTAAAAACTTAACAATATTTATCTATATAACAATATTTTTATCTGTATTACTTCAGGTGAATAATAATCGGAGAAAATGTGCTTTAGGTCCCCTTCTTGGCGCGTTTTCAAAATCGCCGATGCCATGGCAAAAATTCTACCGCTATTTCAAAGTGAAACTTAATTAGCGACCAATGAAAAGGCTAAAACAAAAGAGTAATTAATGAGCATGCTCGAAAAGCGCTTCAAATTCTTGAGTTGGTGAAGAGGGGACCTAAAGCGCAATTTAACCTAATAATCTATTGAGAATAAGAAGTAATAGGGAAACAGAAGCATTCACATTAAAAGCAAAGACATAGGGAAAATTTATTAAGGCACGACGTTTATCTTTGCTTAGCCATATCGAGGGGCAAACTCATAATCGTGTGGCAAAATTCTTAATACAGGAAGGCAATGTGCAACAGACCAAAGGGAAGACAAAAAAGAAAATGACTAGATGACCTAAGCACTTGGAGATAACCAATTGGAAGAGGAAGAATGGAGACAGTTGTCTGGAAAGAAATTGTGTGACAGGCTAAGGCTCAACCCGGGCAGTAAAGTCAATTGACAAGAATAAATTTAAAAAAATAGAACTACAAATATTATTACATATTATGCAGTTTTGTAATTATTCTTGCTTTTTCAACTCAAGAATGCATTTAGGCGTGAAAATAATGATAGGATAGGTTTAGTTTGTTTGTCGCTAGGAGGTTATTTTAGCCATGGCCCAGTTTTGAATCAATTTCAACAGAAAACATTCATGACGAGGGGAGAATTGAATGTATGGCCTACTGAATTGATAGTTAAAGTGCTAACCATTTATATATCATCTTTGCATGATAATGAGAGAAAATGGCTAATGTGTTTTTTTTTTTTTTTTTTTTTTTTTTTTTTTTTTTCAATATCTGATTATAAGGCTTAGAATGCACGATAATTCCATTATAAATAATTTTAACAACATATTCGATCCCTATAACTCAACGTCAGTAAAAAACAATTTTAGCAGCAAATGATTTCCGATATTTTAATCACTAGTTTTCCATTTTCTTTTCAAATTAATAAGCATTACTTTTTGTTGCAAAGATATAAAGAAAAAACTAACAAGCAATCTAAAAAGAAATAAATAAACTGAAAAAATAAGAGAAAACTGAAAACAAGAAAGAGAAAAATGTTTTTAAAAATTGTCACTATAAATGGGAAATAATAGCAGGACTATCCCCAGTGCTAATATTTTACATCCATGTCATAATGAATTCAAAGGAGATAAAGGTAATGTTTTTTCTTAGAAAAATATAAGTTAAAGAAAAAACTTTTAAATCGTCCTTGCCAATTTAAACTAACCATAAAATGGATGTTGTGATTTATTTATTGCTTGCATAAACAATTCAATATTAATATTTAATGTTCTTTGCATGCTACAGGAAATGAATTTATCTTTTCTTAATGATTAATAGGTATTTATTTTTTATTAACGGTATCAAGAGAGACAAATCTCCAATAATATATAAAATAATCCATCCCACTAAGATATTAGCCAACATTTTCTTTCCAACTGCTCACTGAAGAGCTGATCCCACTGACACATTGACTTGCTTTGGATGGGTGGACAAAATTGTATATTCAACATTATGGGTGAAAACGATTATTTGCTTAACTCACTGACCAATTATAAGTAAAATAAAGTGACGTACACATAATCTCAACTGTAGTGAAAGAAACAACCACTTTATGGTTAATAATGTATAGTTTTATAATCATACTAAATTTGAGAATAAAATATTTCTTATGAAAAAACTACCAGTAGCATTAAACTACTTATGAAAAAGTAGTTTAATACATTGTATTTCGCTGATATACAGTAACAGAATTTTAGAGAAACAAACGTCTTTTTGATGAATTTTAGAATTTTTTTAAAAACTTTAAAATCATTTTTGAAAAAGTATTCAGCACTTTTACAGATCTACTAAATATGATGTACCGTATTTTCCTGTTTATGATAATCCGAAAACTTGTGTCTTGAGATAGAGCCCCGAAACTCAGCTCCAGATGGAAATTCGAAAGCATGCGCACTTGAAAAAAGCGGTTGCAATGATTTGACCGTATAAATGTGAATATTGTTTAGATTTAGTTTTAGCAATCCTGTTATTTCTAATGTCTTAATCTAATTTAGAATGAATTTAGTTTGTTAATTTATCCATTTACCTTTTATAATTATCAACAAATATAAGTATATGAATAAAACTAATTTAATAAATAATTATTTATGTTAGAATATTTAAATGAAAGCTTGCTTTTGTTTGCTAACGTCTCAGTCCAAAGCTGTCAAGAGAGGTTTTATGGTGGATTATAAAATCTGCTTTAAAATACATAGCAAATTACGTATAAGCAATAATTTACGTATTTATAAATAATAATGAATTACAAATTTTTACATTAATCAGTAATTTAAAATTAATTCCTTTTTATATAGTTTGTTGGTACATCTGTAAATAAAAAAATAATCCACTATTCTAATAATACATAAAATCTATCATGGTGAGTTAATATTTTGTTATATTTATGAATATGTAACATTACTAAGTCGATACACCTTTTGAAACGAAGACAGAATATGCAAACGCATTAAATTATGGACACATTGACTCATTTAATAGATCTGCCACATGTTTATCAAGAAACACTCTTGCTAACCAGATAAATTTATCGAATTATATATATTGCCAAGTTACTGAATCTTAGCCAAAATCCGTTATCCAGTGCGCATGCGTTGGAATTCCCACCAGGAGCCGGCTTTTTGGACTCTATCTCGAAACACTAAATCGGAATCCGCGTATACTTTTTTCGCGAGTAAAACAAGCGTCGCATAAACTGCGCCAATTTTTTCGGTGAATAATCGACAATATATACTGCTGACAATGCGGTATCACCCAAAATAATAAATTACACAGTATAATTAAAATATAATAAATAAACATTTACTATGAAAAAATCTGTTTGGATCCACCTTGTCAAGTGTAATAAACTAAGATGAAAGTACCGATAGATAAAGAGCAGTAATTCTGAAAGGATTCTAATAAATCTTGTCGATTTTTAGTAACTTTAATTATGAAATTAGACATATTTAAAAGAAAAAAATGGATTATTTTCGAACTACGCATTGGATACATTTTTCCTTTTGCAATTTTTTTATTTGCATTCTTTATAGTTTTTATTTTAAAATCGGCTGTGTGACTCAGACACTTTTTTCTCCATGACAATATACAAACTGGATGATGATAGCCAAAAAAGCAACTGTAATATCTTTCGAAAAAAAAAACCGATTTCGTTTTTGAACGTAATTAGAAAAAACTGAAATAAGTTGTGGCGCCATCTGTTATTTATTTTCTAAACCATAACTGGCATTTCTTTTAAAAAATTTTGTAAATTTTTCTGATGGAGAATGTTTTTCATCAGATTGTCCAAGGCGGCGAATAATATGCGCAACGAAATTCGAAACTTTTTTAACGCATAATTCACGCACTATATACAGGAGAATACAGTACTTAGGTATTCAGTTCAATTAATGCATGCTTTTTATGCTTCTTTCAACTGCCCAAAAAGTCAATATTTGCATCAAACTAGTAAACTCTTCATAAATGTCATGAAGCCCTAATAAACATAGGCTTAGATATCTACATTTTGTTCTGTTTAAGTCATAAATAATTCTATTAGAATGAACAGAATTTATTAACAACTTATTTGATTACAATGTTGCAGTTGACATACAATAAAAATAAATACAATGGGAAATAGTTTAATTTATTGGATTCATTAATCATGCAATTTGAAAGAATAAAATAAAATAATGTATATATTTTTTACAAATTTTATTTTAGTTTAATTCAGGAATAATAAAATTTTTATGAAAAACGCATTTCAGATGTATTACATTAATCATAAATTGTTTATATGCATTTTAAATAATTCTTCATAAAACGACTGCTCAAAATTAGATTATGAACAATTCATATTTATCATTATATTTTTTTAGAATTAAATTTTAAAACAATTAAAAACAAATAATAGCGATTCATCAATACAATTTTTACTTCAAAGAAAGTGTGAAAATCAATGAAACCAAGTGAAATAATAAGCCAAAAGTTAAAAAGAAAAATTATTTTACAATATTGGAGAATAATTTATTCTGACAAACATTCTATTAGTGAAAAGAAAGTATGTACAATTAAAATTACACAATACAACAAGAATAAAAAATGCAAGTAATTTCTTTTTACAATCTAAAAATATCTCTACAAGGCGGTAAATTTATACAGGTACTGTATTGTATATGTATGGAAAAAAATTTGTAAAATTAATTGGGCGATGATCAATAAATATTCTACATTTTTATCTTAAAAATAATATTTTGTTATTGAACATTGAGAACTTTTTTGACTGCTAGAATAACATCATGTGGCTGTGGTATCGTCAAGGGTTCCAGGCTCTTTGTGTAAGGCATAGGGACATCAGCTCCGGTCACTCTCACTACAGGAGCATCTAAATAGTCAAATGCAGGACCTGTAAAGAATAGAATAAAAATAAAATACATGCTAACAACTATATTAAATAAAATATTAGAAGTAAAAGTAAATTTTGAAAAGCAAGTTATAGCAATAGAAACTAATATAATAACATACTTAACAAAATTTTTAAAAATGAAATAATAATAACATGACACAAAACAAAATTTTTGTACCAAAAACATTGCATTATTATTTTATTTTTATCATTATGTATAAATACTATTATTGTATTTCTATTTACACAACAGCCCATTGTAGGCTATCATCAGAAGTTTCATTCCTTCTGCTGTCTTCACCAGGGTTCTTCACAATGATAAAATCTTCCTCAACACATTCACCAATCGTGTACTTTCCTCAACTGTGGTTCCTAATGGCTTGAATGGGAAGATCCTGAATGTCATGGTGTATTAATTCATATAGCAGATATGACCAGCAAACTTTATACCATTAATTTAATTATATCAGTCGCTCTGTATCTTCAGTAGAATTAACTCATTGTTGTATCTATGATGTTATACAACATCAACATATACTGAACCCACAACTTTCCTCAACACTTTTCATTCAAAGAGAGGGAACTGATTTTCCTGCGATCTCTCGTCAAGGCCCACATTCTGGAACCATATGTGAGTATAGGACTAATAATGGTTTTATGCTGCTTTGTAATTTTGAATATAGGAAATTTCTTAACCCATTGAGCCTCAGTTAGCAATTGTACATTGTTTGAAATTCTGTCATTACATTTCTACCACAAAAATATTTAATAACTAAAATATTAACAAATTTTTAATGGAATCTTGGATAATGAGACACATACAAGCATATTAAGTTATAAAAACATTAATAAATGCAAAACTTATAATAGTGATGAACATGAATAGTCATTAAATACTGCATCACGGTTTTATTATCTTCTTTTATATTCAAATAAAAATATACAATATTTAAACTTAACAATATTTAAATAAAATATTTTAATACAATATTTAAATTTAAATCAAATTTCATACTTTGTAAAAAAAATTAATTTTTGAATTTATTATTATATTAATTATATTAATTGGTATTAAATTAATAATCAAATTATTCTAGTTGATTACAATGATATATTATATAAAATTTAAATGTTTATTATGTTTTTTATACATACATAAAAAAAAATAGTTTGAAGGGGAAAAAATGAAAAATTTATTTAAACATGTACATTATAAAAATGCATAAAATATACAATATTTTAATCAAATATAGTCAATTTTCAAAAGAAGAGGCATAATTTATTAGTCTGTTTCTTACAAACAATTAAAAAAATTTATAGGTTACCTGCAATTTCAAAACTAAGAATTACAATTACGTAGAATTATAAAAAAATGACAAAATAATGTTTAAAAAGGTGAAAATAAATTCAGTTTATTTCAAAAAATTTATAGAAATTCTAAAATAATAAAAGCTGATTTCATTTTTCACTAGAAATTATAACAACTTATAATTACTTTATTATAAATGAACTTTGATGCTAATAAATAATATACATATGACTATAATATAAATATTGAGATCAAATGTAATTACACTATACATATATATTGAATTCATTTATAAATATAAAAATTGCATTCGAAAGAATTATTTTATTCTTTAACTTTTAATTCATTAAACTGACAAAAAGATTTCATAATATTTTTCAAAACAAAATTGTGATTGGAAGATTTAATTTATCTTTAAGCTATTTTTAAATACTTAGAATTTTTTTTTTATAATGTTTAGTCTATTTGCATGAATTAAAATTTTTTATAAATTTCTTTAAATACATGACAATTTATAAAAATTTTTGTGAATTGTTAAATAGAATCATCATAAATTTTTAAATAGAAAATAATCATGTTAAACTAATAACTTTTCTAAATCAAAAGTGCTCAAATTAAATTATTCAGAAGGTCAAGCAAAAGTATTTATTGTTTATTAGTCCTTTGCCTATTTCATTGAATATCCTTTTTTTTTTCTCATTACATATTTTCTTACATTAACTATTAAGATAAATTATATTAGTTATTTAATTGACTTTTAATTACTATTTAATGCATTAGTTAGATAATAACAATGTTTTTTTAAATTTAATTTAAGGTGTTAAAATAATGGTGATTATTTTATAGAGACTACTAAGCAATAAACCATAAAATTTTACTTTTATTTAGCAATTGACGAAATAATTTAATAAAATTTAATTTCTTTACTTATAATATACTGAATCTTTAGCTTAATAGCTCAGGGATGACTATATAATAACCCCCCAAATTATGCAACTACAAGTCAAAATGATAATAAATGATTCAAAGCTTAGAATCATTTAATATCATTTTGACAAGCAGTTTCAAATCAAAATAATTCTTGAATGTGAATTTTTTGTTTTGTTTTGCTAAACAACTCAATGGTCCTTTTTTGCATACAAGGGCTAATTAGACAGCAATTTAAATTTCTTGAATACAGAAAGTACACAATCGTAGATCAAACTATATAAAAAAAAATCAAACTAAAACCTTACAAAATAAAAAAATTACATAAAATTTGAACTGAATCAACATTAAATCTAAAACTCTTGTTGATTAAACTATTCTTTATATATATATATTGGGTTGTTCGGAAAGTCATTTTGTTTTTCCCACCTGAATCGGTTTATTGCTAATGAAAACCAACCATTTTATAAGTATGAAATCTTGCTACGACAAGAAAAATGATAAAAGGTATTGGACTAGAATTGACATTATACAATTCAATAAAATATTTATACGCTATACGGTTTTAATTTTCCCATAAAACGAAATGATTTTCCGAACAACCCAATATATATATATATATATATAGGACAAAGAAAATACACCATTATGCCAAAATCTGAATTACTGAGTTGTAACTGAAATTGAAAACTCAAAATCGGTGTTTAAATGACATGAAAAAATGCTTTTTTCTTTTATTAAATAGAAATTTAACATAGAAGAAGGAAAATGCAAAGATCACAACAAAAACCAAAACAATTGTCAAAAAACACAATTGGACAATTACATATATTCAAATAGTTCTTATTTTCAATTTGAATTGTATATTTTCAATATATTCAGGTTGAAATTGAATATATTTTTGAATTATTAGCTAACGTTTTTAAAAGTTTACTTTAATTTTTACTAAGAGTTTAAATTATTTCTTTGCTATATATTCTTATTTAATAATACTTCACTAATTATTTTGCAATAAAAAAATTCCAAATTACTTAAGCACAATTTTCTTTTTTATTTAAAAATAAATAAGGTCCACTACAAGCAATTTTACTAAATGTTCTTTAACGTAGCAATAATTTAGCTAATGGAAAAATTATTTCACTTTAATATTATTGGGTAAAAGCCTTTAATTGAATAAGTGAAGTGCTGAGCAAAAATTGTGTAGCTTATATGTGTTTTTGATAGTCAGTAATTCCATTACATTTGATGCTCTTTATAGTAATATGACACTAAAAAGTATAAAAAACAATTATTTAAAAAAAAATATTTAAAACTTTCATCTTTTATCACTTTATTTTTAAATGCTTTAGTCTTCTAACATATAAATTAGAATCATTCAATTTTATAAATTTTGTTTCTTTAAGATCATGATGCTACACAAAGAATATAAAATACTAATATATAATTCAAAGCTATGGATTAACTACATAACTGCAACAAAGGATGAGAAATATTAAAGAAATTAGTTAAAATTTTAAAAATGAAAAAGGTAATTTAACAAATGCTACGAATTTATAAAGTAAATTAATTCAGGGAAAATATGAATTTAAGCAAGAAACTCTTGACATTTTATTTATTAATTATTTTATCTAAATTTGACAGCACCATAAAAAAATTTAAATATTTGTTCTTGAGAGATGATTGAAACTAAACACATACCCATTGGAAATATTCTTATGTTCCTGATTTTTTTCAGTCATTCAAATACTTTATTTTCAGTATAAATATATATAAGCAAATCAAATAATTAAAATTTCAAAAGAATATAATATAATAATTAAAACAGATGTGTGAGTTCCTTCTTATAGTCTATTGCACTTAAAAATAATTAAATGCACATTGTTTCACTGATATCTTATATAAAAATGTATCTTTCTTGGATGCTACAGCTATTTGGAAATATGCTAAATTTCTAAAATGAAAAACATTATAAATTTTTTTTAATTTTCATAATGTTAAATATTAAAATATTTTATAACTATAAAATATTTTTTATGAAAAACATAATAATAATCTTATAAATTTTTTAAATACTCACTTTCAATAACTCGGGCACATATTTCCGCACCTATACCACACTGTGGCCATCCTTGCTCAACAGTTATAAGATTATGAGTTTTCATGACAGATTCTAAAATGCATTGTTCATCTAATGGTCGAATACTGCGCAAATTAATAACCTGAAAATGTAGGAAAACAATTTATAAAACTTGTAATGATACAAGTTGATAAAAACATATTAATCGTATATGCTATAGAGCAGAAATGGCCAAACTTTTGAAATCCGTGGTCGACTCCCCATTTAAAAAGTCGAAGGCGGTCTACCAATGACAGAGTTAAATTAACGTAGCATACATGTTTATATATTTATTTTTGGTAGCAAGAAAAAATGATAAATTATCTAATTTTTTTAAAAAAATTTAATGTTAATATTTATAAAATAAAAATTTACTGACGAAAATAATCAAAATATTTATATATCAAAAATTGACCATCCTATTCACTTGATTAGTTGAAATTGGCATTGGATATCTGTGACAAGTTTATCATATTGTGGCTAGTACGAGCATATTGTGGCTAGTATTGCTATTGCTAGTACGAGCATATTGTGGCTAGTATTGTAATAAGTAAACACGAAATTAAATCTATTAAACGCGACCGATGTTTAGTTTTTATGGCGTTCATGGTTGAAAAAGAAAATTCATAAAGATATGTCAATCCAAAGTATGATTACAAATAAAAAAACAATTTGTAAATATTTGGAAACGTTTTCTCAGAAATTAATTTCCAAAAATCAGTATCACTAGATGTGCTCTGGATTTAAGAAATTTATCGCATCTTAATTAAATAATTTCTTCTTCGACAGTAACTGATTCGGTATCTATTAAATGTCTTATTTTTTCAGATACTCCATCAATGTTGACATTTTCATTTAATGGAAATATCATAAAATTGAGTATATCTTCCAACCTAATTAAGTCAACGAATATTCTTTCAAATCCTTCAATCAAAATATATAAGTGTTCGACAAAATCTTTGAAGTCTCAGTTTGGATTATGTAGATGCACTTTTCCTCCATGTTTTTGAAGTTTCTCAATTCATGTTTTCTTAATTGAGACGTATACATTTTTATTGTTTCTTTGAAAGTTTTAATCTTGCTCATCATGTCTGTTGAATATTTATTCTTTCCTTGTAGATTTAGGTATAAGTTGTTAAGTTTTGCAGTGATATCCCAGATTAATGCTAGTTTCATGAGCCATTTCTTATATTCCAATTCAGTAATATGCTATTCTTTCATTTGCAGAATTTTCTATTATTTCTGGTAACAGAATACGAAATCTTTTTGAAAATTCTCCATGGCTTAGCCACCTCACGACTCTGTGCAATAAGAGATCTTCCTACTGATTCAGTTTCTTCCAAAAGTGCCCGAAATTGTCATCTCTGGAGACTTCTTGAACGAATTAAATTGACGATTTTAAAAGCAATTTGCATTATATCATTAGACTTTAGTAAGTTTGAAAACAATACCTGTTTATGTGTAATGCAATGATAGCTGGTAAAACTGGGAATTGCCTATTGCACAAGGCAATAAAACCAGTTCGATTCCCGACCATTGCTGGAGCTCTACATGTTGTAATAGAGACCAATTTATGTATTGGAAATCCTGTCTTATCAATAAAGTTTTTCAATGAATTGTAGATGTTTTGGCCTCTTGTTTACCCTTTTAATGGAATTATAGTTAATAGCTCTTCTTTTAAAGTCTGAAGCTATGCATATCTTCGATTATGATTAGCTTCAGTCCGACGCATCACAGTGCTACACGACAAAGAAATATTATTTATTAACGATATTATTTCAAATTTATTTTTAAAATCGTGGAAAAGCACTTCTCCCGCTTTACAGAAAGCTTCTTTTATCAATTTTCTATCTTCGAATTTTTTTTTTTTTTTTTTTTTTTGCTTCATCAAAACTTCCGTAATTTTAAACGACATTAGTGTTACTGCTCTACCTTTGGTGCCTGGTCTCATAAATAACGATTGCTGTAAATGTAAAATCGACTTTAATTCATGCACTTTAACTTTTCAAAGTTCACTGCCGATTGTATTGCGGGCTGTTGTGACAGGTAGACTGGTCGATTCACCGCTTCGCTATCATTGAGCCGGCTGCTAGATATAATCTAAGCATCCCACTTTGTCAAGTTTTTTCTATTTAATTCTCCATTGTAAAAAGATAAATTCATTGTATTATTTTGCACAATTTGTTTTAGGTTTTAAAGCGTAAACTGTAGAAAATTTTAATTTTAAATAATTCATTAATTCTATGTCATAAGTCATAAATTAAATTGTTAATATTAGAAGTCATTATCGGGAGAGTCGTGTGGGCTACCTAAAATGTCTTTGCGGTCGACGTCTTGGCCACCCCTGCTATAGAGAGTTGAAATGAAGAGTAAATTGGCTTAGTAAAAAATGTCAAATTCATTTACTAAAAATATCTGAAAATAAATCATACTCATAAAAATAACAATAAAAACATAGAACAATCTTACAGGAAAATCAGAAGTAATTATTAATACAACTGCAAAATAAATAAATTGCATTAGATTAAAATTTTGTGGATTTCACTATTTAAATAACGTCTAAAGATAAATTGTATTAAATAATTTTCATAAAATCTAATATATAATAATTAAATCAAGTCAAATTACAATAGACATAAGTAGAACAAACAAACTTTGAAAGTTTGGTTTGATTGTCACTCAATGGTCATTATGTGCACATACAGTTTTAAGTGAATTATAAGTCCTTATAAGCATCAATGCCAAAGCTGGGATTCAAAACGTTGAAATGTTGAACTGAAAGCAAGAATACTAACTATTTAGCTGAAAGATCGGCACAAACTTCAAATGACAGCCTCAGCAGTATCAACAAGAATTATTAAAACAATACCTAGTCTGGTACTTAAAATGATACTTTGTCTCCTACCACAACATTTATGAGTTAAACATAAAGGAATAAGAGCTATATGACTTAAGATCACAGTCGTTCAAACATTACAGGAATAGCCAAATATTAATATGGCCATAAATGTCAGTCTTGCCCAATAACTTTAATGAACCAAGACACTATGATTAGATATTTTATATTTCTAAAGCACAATTAGGAATTATCTTCAAGACTAAGAGTGACTAGATGAGGTGTATACATACATATTGGATGATTATGCTATAGCCATGTATGCCAATGGTATAAAAATCAATGATTTTTCCAGATTTGGTGTGCATAATTCCTAACGATACTATATCTCAAAATTACCTAATAGTTAGGCTGTCCAGTATGCTGTGTCAAAACCAGACATCAACATTTTCATTCGATTAGGAAAGTTGTATTGTACCTGAAATGTTGCAAGTCTGCTCAAGGTGCTGTAATATATAGAACAGTGATGCCGTTGTATAATTTTTTAATGTCATGTGAAGGACACAATAGGCTATTATTCCCCCCCCCCCTGCTGTAATAAAATCTAACAAACATACAATATTATTCTGAATTAACTATATTAGAAAAATAAAATTCTCAGCAATTTTTTAATAGATTAAAACATTGAAGAGTGTACTACAAAAAATATGTAATGTATTTTAAGAGTAACAGATGAAATTAATAGTTTGATATTTATCTCTATCAATAAAATTTGTATTAATAAGTTTTAAAAAATATTTCTTGTATAATTTCAGATCAAAATTTTAAAACCTGTATAACATCTATATAACACAGAAAATCTTCTAAATTATTAAAAAAAGAAAAAAATACAAATGATATAAACTCAGTATAGTTACAAATATATTAATAAACGAATATAATGAAATAGTAAACATTAATTGTAGTGTTCACAACAATACAATTTGTGCTTTGTTTAATTTGTTTTTAAAACTTCTCAATTTTAAATTTACTTCACTTATTTTTAAAACAATTAATACTTCTCAAATTTTAATTTATTTTATAAAAAAATTATAGGCATAGTTAAATTAATTGATCATTTTACACATAAATATGTTTATAGGCACTTTTTACATAAGAATAATATAATCATAAGAATCATTTAAATAAAAATCATATTAATTTAACATTAATGGCATAACTTTGTGTACCAATTGTTTTGTAAGAATACTGTGACACTTTCGAAAGTTGTTAATAAATTTATCAGGTTTTAAAATGTTATGTACTTAAAATAAACTATCCATATAAAAATAAGAGAAAATATAGATAAGAAAAAACGCTTAAAAGAATATAATAAAAGAACACTAATTTTAAAATATTATAAAATATAATATAATTTAATATAAGTAGAAATGGATTAATATAATATTCTCCTATAAATAATTAATTTAAATAATTTATAAAAATATTATATTAAATATTTCGAAAAAAAACTTAAAAAAATTTATTATTAATTCTAGTTAAGACATTTAAGTTCTTGATTTTTTAAATTATGAAATCACCAACAAGGAAAAATTTGATAGCAAAATAAACATTTTAAAAGTTAAACATATTGCACAATACTTGTATGCAAAGAAAAATGAATAAACATTAATATAGCAACAATAATGAGAATTAAAGTTGAAATCATAATTTGAATGTGTAATTAAAAAATAGTTGTGAATAAATTTATTTTGTTTGATTATATAAAATTATAATTAAATTATTATTATTTGTTTGATTAAATATAATTATAAGTAAAAACACAGCCTAATTTTTATTAATAATAAAAAACTATTAAAATAACAGAATAAAATAATTTATTACATTTTTTTTTACATATAGCAATATTAAGTTTTTAATAAATTTTATTATATATATATATATATATATATATATATATATAATAAACAAACAAACAGAATCACATATGTTGATACAATTTATAGATACTGACAAAATATGATTACTTACTTCACAATCTATTCCCGCACTGGCTAATTCTTTAGCAGCTTCCAAGCAAGTCCCAACTGCTTTGGAGTGTGCGACTAATGTTATGTGCTGTCCTATAATAAATCTTTATATGTATTTGTTCATTATTTTAATTTCAGATAATATCAGTCATAACATTTTATTACTTGAACAAATGTACATTAAGAAAATTTAAAAATTATTATAAATAAAAGTTTTACCAAAAGAAATGTATTAACTTTAAGAAATATTCTATTTAAAGTTAATCTGTGATCAATTTTTTTTAAAAAATTTAATTTACAAAAAAAGATGCAACGAATTGGTCTATTTTAGATAGTAAACATACCACTTTTTTCAATTTTGGCTTTTCCAATAGGCAGTGTGAAATCTTTGGACATAGCTTCATCAGACATTTCAAATGCTACACCATACAACAACTCATTTTCCATAAATACCACTAAACAAACATGAATAAAATAAATAACAAAAAAATCAAAAAAATTATAAAGTAATTAAAATCAATAAAGTTATTGATATATAACTTTTATATAATTTATTGAGTACATACATAAATAAACTATTTGCAATCATTTTACAAGCAGTAAGAAAAACAGTTGTTTCAAATTACAATTTCCATAACATTTTAAAATTTTTAGAAAATAAGGTTCACATAATCTTACTTTTTTTTCACCATTTTTTAAAATACCTAATAGATATAGAAATCAAATAACTTTATATATGAAAATTTACTCCATAAATCCGATTAAAATAGAAGAAAATCAATTCAAAGAATATAAAACCAAAATGAAGAAACATTAAGGTAAATGTTTCATAAAATTTTTCTTTTGACAGAATATAGATAAAAAGTGCCAATAAAACTCAAATTTTAAAATTTGAAGATTATTTCATTGTGAATCCAATAAAAACATATTTTTATTACCATAATATTATTTTAAAATATTCTACTTGCAATGAAATTTGCATCTCGAATCATAATTGGAAAAAGTAAAATTTGTAGTTCATTATGAAAGATACATAAGAAAAAAAATATGGTGTTAAGAAATAAAACCCATCGATATAAATGTTTATACTATTATTAAAACAACGATATAAAATTATTTAATTTTGCACACTAAATCTAGCCATCGTAACATATCTAACTACTAAATATTAATTATTTTTAAACTCTATAAAATTAATTTTATATAAATATAAAATCTGAATACGTTCAAAAACATTAAAGAATTTAATTTTTGTTTCATTATTTTATTGTTATAAAATTTTTAATCAATATACCAATTAATATCAAAAATTTATTTTATTTTACCAGGATCAGGATCCCTTATTGCACTTTTGAGTAAGCCTTTGCAATCTTCTGATGAATAAGGAGATATGACTTTTAAACCGGGACAGTTGGAATACCAAGCAGCAAAGCATTGTGAATGTTGAGCAGCTACACCAGATGCAGCACCATTCGGCCCACGAAAGACCATTGGAACATTTATCTGTTAGAATTAAAAACTATTAAAAATATGTCAACCAATAGTTAATTACTGTGATAACTAATTCAACTGCTCTTAATGATCCATAAGCATGATTCAAAATATAATTGTACTTATAATTGGTAAAGTGCAACTAAATTGTAATATCATATCAGAAAATAATCACAAAATAAAATTATTGATATGTTAAAAAGTTCCTGAAAATTAATAGCAGAAAAAAATTTTAAAACTAGTAATACAAGAAAATAATAAATAATAATATTAAAATAACTTTATTATTCATTGGTCTTATTAGTAATTATACTTATGTATATATTATTATTATTGATCAATTTATTAGTGATGATTTATCAATTATTTAAGAACAGAATTTGTCAAACACTTATTATTATTACTGTTATAATGGGCCTAGAAACTAAAAAAGATAATTATTATTGTCATTTTTATTTATCATTACAATAACTGTTTCTATTTTTATATTAAAAAAATCTGTACAACTGAGAAAACTTCAATTAGGAATGACTTAAATAAGACTAGTCATATTTGTACAGTTCTAAGTACCATTTGTTTATTGAAAATTTCCATTTGAATACCAAAGCCAAGCATTGCTCATGATAGTCAGGAATTGGAAAGATTATCATTACCTTTTTTATATTGTTTTGCTTAAGACTTAGAATAGTAAAAAAAGTGAAATTGGCAAAACAATTGAATTTTCTACAAATTCTACACAAGTTAAATATTTGTAGAATCTACACTGTATCCCTACAGCTATAATATGAACAAGAGAGGAGTATGCCAGCTCTGGTATCATTTAATTCTAGTTCAAAATTATAAGTATTTGATTATAGTGGGATTTAACACTTTAATTACTTAGTACAAGGCTAGACATGACTAGGAATGTGTACCACTTTTTTCAAAGAAAGATTAGTCAAATATCTACACTTTAAAGTTATTTCCAAGCCAATTAAAATATTCACACTATAGATGCCAAACTTCAAAATTGCTACAATGATGTGTTGACTAGGAATAGGAAGAAATATTTGTAACTAGTATTTTGTAATCGGTACTTTAATGTAACAACCCGTAATTAGAACTTTTTTTCCAAATACTCGTTACTTCCTGTAACAAAGTTAGTGCAGGTTCAGATATGTTTCAAGTACAGAAGAGCCAATGACAAAAAGAGTATGTGATTGTTACAAAGTAATCAGTGTTCCTTAGTAACAAGCACATACTCGCTGATTATTTTGTAACAGGCTTACACTGATTACTGTATAACAAGCACATACTCGCTTTGAAAGTAACTGTTTCAAATACAGAGTATTGACAACTGACATTTTTATGATACCCAAGCTAACACAAAAAAAGTAATAAAACTCAAGAAAAATCGAAAGTGAATAATAGATCCATAAATTTATTTCAAAATTGGTTCCTTTAAATTATATATTAAACAATTTATTTCATAAAAATTTAAGATAATTTTATTTAACAAACTAATTAATTTATATTTTATATAAATATATTTAATAATATATTATTATTTTTGACAAAAAGATTATTTGATATCAATTCATTTTTTTATGTAAAACTCACATTTTTTTATTGTATTTTAAATTTAATAAATTTTAAAGAATTTTAGATAAGGTTAGTTTTAAACAATATTTTAAATCTTAATGATACAAATTTTATTAAATGAAAAAAATAAGTATTTTAAATATATTCACTATTGTCATCATTTTTAAATTTCCATTACTTCACTTATAGATATCACTTGCATTTACAAAGTTACATTTTTGTATAATCATACTTTCAAGGCAAAATCAAGAGAATCCATTCTAAATACATATTATTCAAGATGTTAT
This sequence comes from Latrodectus geometricus, assembly GCA_026290005.1. NCBI lineage: Eukaryota > Metazoa > Arthropoda > Arachnida > Araneae > Theridiidae > Latrodectus > Latrodectus geometricus. The sequence continues at coordinate 60,869 of JAPDSC010141015.1, forward strand.
TGTAAGTCCAGAAAATACAGCTTTTTTAAAACTATAGAAAAATGTTTAAATGTTAAAACTATAGAGAAATTTTTATGTATGTTAAAACCATACAAAATTCATAGAAAAATGTTTTGCAGAGTAGAAGATACACAGTAAAGTTTAACAGAGATTAAACACAGTATTTCTAGCATCTGCATTCGCTTCTATTGTTTTTTAGAGTTCTATTGATATATTAGTTTTGCAATGAATTCTAAATTATTTTGAGTTTCATTTACTAATTATTATTTATGTGAGTAACTAATGGAAGATGAATTTAATCCCAATGTCAAAAGTTATAGTATTTTATTATAGTTAAGAGGAAAAACATGATCATGTAATTTTCATTCTCACATTTTATGCGGGAATTCATAGATTGACAAATTATGTTTTATTAACATTTGATCATTATTTACTCTAACGTAAAAAGTCCATGTGTTTTTGTGGACTGATACTTTGAAATTTACGTTCTTAAAAAAGAACATATTTTTAAAGCAATTAATTATATATGGAATTTTCTTGCTATTCAAATTACAACAAAATAAAATAATTAGTTTTTAATTTTTTACACTGATTTTGATCCGTTTTGATTGCGTAATCTTGTAACTGAGGTTAAAAATAAAATAAAAGAGCAAACATGCTACATGGGCACTAAATTTATAAGGATATCATTATAAATTAGAGATGGCAATGTTTGTATTTTTTCCTTCAACGATTAACAATTTAAAAAGAAATAAATAAAAAAGTTTAAAAAAAAAAAATAATAATAATAAATAAAAAAAATTGGATAATACTCAATATATTACATAAAATATTTTCTCAAATTGAATAAATCTGCCAAAAAATTTTTAGTCAATCCAAATAAATGAATGAGATTCACTAATTCTATTTCAAAATTAATCCCCTAAGAACAGATCCTCTAATCATGCTGAATAATGTAATTCAATCAGAATGCTTTCAAGACAAACTCAAAGAATGCATTTAAAAAAAATTCTATCTTTAACTACTGTAAAAATTCAATTTTTTTATTATTAGTATTTTTGAAATGGCTTATAAATAAATGTTAATATTTCAAAGGATTTTGGAAATAATTTTTGATACTATTGTTATTTTTTTTCATTTCTAAATACTGTTTAGCTTTGTAGCAAGAAAAAACTGATGTTATGCAGTTTTTCTGTATGAAAATATGTTTTCTCAACTTATAAAAAATTTCAAAAATCTATTACTTCACTTTTTGCAAAGTGCATAAACCACATAAAGTTAGTTATCTCAGATCGATTAGCTGGCTATTCAATAAAGTTATGATGCAGAATGTATAACAATAAATAAATAGCTTACGTTAATAATTGCTGTAATGATACAATATGTTAAAGGGATATATATATATATATATACACACACATTCACAACACATTGATTTCAAAAATAAAAAAAAAAGAAGGAACAAATTATATGCGATCAGGAAATATACTATTTAATATTGAATTTAATAGACCACTAAAGAATAGTAATAGAAAGATCTATTACAAATAACTTTATCAATATAGATTCCTTAAGTTTCAAATCAAAAGAATGATTTATTGATAGAAAATTAAAAAATAAAATGATTGTTCGTAAACCGTGCTACACCATTTCAAACCTAAAATCCAGTTCATGCATTAAAATAGCATATAGTGTTAACTAAAATCTTGTGAAATTTCTGACCACACTAAAAGACCCTTAAAGAGAATAAGCATCACTAAGGCTCTTAGATCAATCAAACATGTAGAACATTTAACTAAATGATTGTTCATAAAATGCTCCACTTATTTGAAGTTTGCTTTACTGATAATGTTAGAAATTTAGTTTACTAGATTTTAACCTTTGAGTACATCAAAAGATACAACACTTAAAGATACCCACACAATATTTTGGTTTTATTGCTAAATTATAATTCTTTTAAGTAACTGATAAAAATTAAAATTTTCCAAACACAGAAATGGTGTTCTATACCAATATCTAACAGATGAACCAGTTAATCATGTCATATGAAAAGTTAGAATGAAACATTAATTACAAGGTCTTTAAACAATGTCACCATAAGTGCTTGAATTGAGTCTTGATTTTTCTTTCACATTATGGGTAATTACATTTCACTAAACTAGCAATTTTAACAGTATTGTGATTGCTTGAAAAGTATTGTGACAGAGGATTTTATATTAATTTTTTTTTGTGATGTATATGCTTCATTAGTTTTGGGATTTCTTCTAAAACATTTTGTGTTTTAATAGTTGATTTTAACTATTTACATTTAAAAATTCTGTATTTGCATCACCATTTTATTTCAAAAATAAAATTTCCTTCACTTACTTTTCCAGCTGACATATAAAAAGTTTTTGCTGCAGAGTTGATGATATGGTCTATGGCTTGCATTGAAAAATTAAAAGTCATAAATTCACAAATAGGACGTAATCCTGCCTAGGAAATACAAAAAAGTGTTTAAATAACTGAATAGTAATTATTTAAATTTACAAGAAAGAAAACCACATTTATTTATACAGAAAAACTTACAAAATACATGACTGTAACTATTGGTTACCACACAGGCAAATACAAATTT
>JAPDSC010141015.1:63585-159002 GCA_026290005.1 Latrodectus geometricus
ATATATATATATATATATCACTTAAAAAAAAATAATAAATTTATTTGAGCACTTACTGTCTTTTCTATGCTTTTAAATGATATACACTTTAAGGAAATTATTAAATTTATAACAAACATGCATTTTACATTTTTTTAATGGAAATTATAAAACTAAGTGATTTTAGATATATGATCAAAAAACATTTTATATTTAATGATATTAAAATAGTGTTTAAATTATAAGCATTATAAACTTATGAATATATATCATTCATAATTTGACAGTAAGGAAATTAAACAATAATATGAAATGTTTGCTATATAAATTATCATAGACCACTTTTATTAAAAAGTTAGGCATGTTAAAAATTTTCAAAAATACAGATGTCTATAAAATATTATATACATTTTGATGTTTAAAAGTTCATAAAATAATGGAGATATAAGCAAACGAATAATATTTATTCACAGAATAAACTAGATTATCAATGCAATAGAAATCTTTTTTCCCATTAGAATATCATGTTTAAGATAGTTATATACAATGAAAACATAATTTTTTTCAATTTAAACATCATTTTATGAATTATATAAATGTTAAATTTTATAAATTATGGATACGAAATTTTTTCTTTCCTATACCATATTTTTGTTAAGAATTACATTAGATACATTCTTTTGGAATTTCACTTTAAAGTAGTTTTTTCCCTTTTTTAACATAAGTTTTAATTTGTGGTGACTTGTAATAAGTTGTTGATTTTTAAAAATTGATTAATTAAATAAAGTCAAATAAAATATATACTAAATATGCAACTCAACTAGAAATAACATGCTTTACTGGAAACAAATTAAAATTAAAATCTTTTTAAACAAGCATCTCAAAAATAATCATCAAAAAATAATATGCTCAGAAAATCTTACAGAGGAAAATAATATAAAATTTGTAAGTTTTAATTGATCATCAATTCTAATATATATCTGAAATTATTTATATTTAATTATATATAAATAATAGCAAGTAATCTATATTTTTAGATAGATTACTTGCTAAATTAAACTAATAACATTTTTTAAATAAATAATAAATTATTATTATTTAAATTAAAAATTTCTTATATAATATGATTTCAAACAAATTTTTTTATTTATAGCTAAAAGAAATTAAACAAAGATAAAATTATTAGAAAATAAATATTACATTTTTGCTCTCAATACACAACAATACTGGATCAAACTCAAAATCATATAAATAAATTAAATGTTTTCTAATCTTTAGTATATCACATTTTATACATACAAACTGTAAAACAAATATTTAATCTCATTTAATAAAAAAAATTTCATAATGATAGTTAAGTTACATTTAAGACATTTTGCATACATATATTTTTTCATAATCTATTATAACACAAATTGATCATTCTAATTCTAGCAAGTAATCTATATTTTTTTCATATAAATTTTCTTTATTGAATTTTCATTGAATGGTTAGAAAATTAAAAAGCAAATTATTTAAAGAATATTATATGATTATTTAAATCTCCACAAGTATTGTATAAATACAAATAGGTAATAAACTAATTTATATTAAAATTCAAGACAACATAAATTTATATCATGTTATTTACCAAAGCTGCTCCAACTGCAATGCCAGCAAAACCAATCTACAAATAAAATAATCAGTCATCAAATTTACATTATCAAGAAGAGATTAAATTAAGATTGTTCATAACGTAAAATCCATAATGAAAAAAAATTATAAGGATTCCAAATTTAGTGAACTTAAATAGATATTCAAAGAGTAATAATGAAATTACATAGGAACAAATGCATAATAAAATATTCTTAAGAAAGATTTTGAAAGTCCTGATAGTTTTGTCCATAATTGTAGTCAATATAATAAATATTGTGAAAGATGCAGGATATTTATTTGAAAATTGAATTGTATAACTTAAGACACAAAATTTTTTAACCCAAAATTAGAAATTTGATTTAGTTTATATTCTTATATCTTTCACTTTTTGCACAAAAGAGTTAATTCTTCAAGAGTCTAAATAGTTTAAAGTGGATTCACAACCACAAAAACAACTATAAGGGGGTGGGAATCAAACTTATATGTTGAACATAAGGATAAAGATTAGCCATTTGACTATCAATAAAACTTAAAATTCATGAAATTCGAATAACATAGATCCAATAGCAGCCAATAAGACTTTATTTTCAATGGATCAAAGGTTTCATACATAAAAACATATTGCTTTTACTATGTTATCATTTATGATTAATTATTAATAAATATTTATTGATAATACCTCAATTTTTAGCTCTTTCAAACACGTGTGAAAAATACTCTTTTCTTAATTATACACATTTATATTAATTAAAACTAATATCGATAAAATTTATGAATTGTTTCAATCATTTCATGAATAAATTTATAAATAAAACAGTTTTAGTAATTAAAACCTGAACTGAAATAACAATATAAGATTATATTATTCTATAACAGAAATAAATATCGCATACACAAAAATAACTTATTAGTGCAATTTTAAATGTACAGTACATACTTCTGTAATGGGAGTGTCAATAACTCTTTTGTCTCCATATTTTTTCCATAAACCTCTACTGACCTAAAAAATTAAATTATTAAAACAGGATTCCATTTTTTAAGCTCCAATTTATGAATAATAAGTAATCTAAGTTGTTTATTATTTTGCATTTATATTGGTTCATAATTTTCCTTTTGTAAGTATTTTAAAATAACACATTAAATGTTAAAGTGCAATTAAACTCATAAATAATCTAGCATTAAATCAATTTTCAAAGACTTTAAAACCTTTGTTATTTTGTTGAGGTAAGATAAAAAATATATAAATAAACTTTTTATTGCAGCTTTATTAGAATATTACAATGATGCAATAAGGAAATTTTGATAATCAAATCTATCAAAATTTTTTTTGCAAGTCAATTTGAATTTTTTATTGTGTATGTAACATGAATATAACTTTTTTTCAAGGTAATCTGAAAATAAAGCATTTATATTTCTGGCTGCACTTCTTCTTCTATTGGCATGACAGTCCCTGTTGAATCAAGTCTTTCTTTCAAGAGCTTTCTTTCATTTTGATTTATTTTTGGCAATTGACCTCAAATTAGTTACCCTTAGGTTCTTAAAATCTTTCTTTACAGATTGCCTACAATGTGCTGAGCCCAACCCTTTTTCTAATTCCCAAAGGCTTATGATTGAAAATTTTAAATGTTAATAAGGGGCCCATTCAGTTGACATCTGGAAATTTCCTTTTCATTCACAGCATTGAAGATTTTTATCAGAACTTTTTATTCAAAGACAGCAACTGTTCACCTGGGATTTAGTAAACGTCTAAGTCTCAGATCTATAGGTGTGACACAAATCTGATATATACTTTATATAATGTGATCTTAGTGTTTCTTCTGTTTAATTTAGATTTGAAAGATTATATAAGTCATGAAGGTATTAATTAGCTGCCAAAATTCATCTTTTAATCTTAAAGGCCATATCATTTTGAGTATTGATATTTGAGACTAAATATAAAAAAACTATTAACCTTATAATCTACAATCTCTAAAAATTTTAATGTCAATGTATTTTTAGTAATTGATATGTATTTAATCTTGTCTTCATTAATAATAAGACAGATTTTTCTTGCAAAACATGTGTGCAATGATCATTACATCATCAGCATAAGCAAGAAGTTTTACAGTTTTGGTAAGTATGCTATTTCTGGTGTTGATGCCTGTTGTGAACTGTCCATTCCAAGACTTTGTTGCACCTTGTTTACATAAAAAATAATAAATATTTTAATAAAAAAAATCATTATGAAATAATTTTTTTTATATACAAGGGAGCCTTCATTACTAAATATGAAAAGTTCAAAGACATGATAGAATCCTTTATAACAAATTTATCTCAACCTACATTTGTAGAAAGGAATATTAAATTATTCTTTAAAAGAATTTTATGTACCCATACAAGAGTATAGTTTTTATCAAGCAACTACAATAAATACATTTAATGATGAGATCATCTTGAATAATGGTTTTATGTATAAAGTAAGGAGATAATTTTAATAATTACTTTATAGGCACCATCATACATAGCTACTTCTTCTCCCAAGAGAAATACTCTCTCATCCCTCTCCATTTCTTCATCCATTGCTGCATTGAGTGCATCTCGAACAGTAACCTTAAAAAAAATTATATATATATATATATAAGTTTATTAACTATTAAAATAACCTGTTCAAAACAATTTAAATCCAATAATAGTTATAAAGGCACTTCTACTTTGAAAGTTTATATATGCATGGTAGTAGTTTAATGTTCACTTCATTACAAATATTCAACTATAAAATAAAAGTGATTTCTACAATTTAAAAGTATCTAATTTTTATCATTTTTTTCAAAATACCATTTCAATAGTAATAAAGAAATTACTTAAAATGACTTCCTTCATAAGTCATTTTATTAAACAAATTAAAATTAACTTCATGTGTAAAGAATTTTTTTTTTTTTAGGTTTTGAGCATTTAATTTTTAAAAATGGTTAAAATTAATAAAAAAATCCTTTACAAATGGAAAAATAAAGAATTTTTTATGTTTTTAGATGATTAGTGTTGAAATTGACAGGAACCTATAGTGGTCTGGTTGGTTACAGTATCGTTTTCCTTGTCGGATGGTAGTGAATTTGAATCTTGACTAAACTAAAAATTCATCATGCTCACTAAAGCTGGTTGGAGTACATTAAATAGGTCATAGCCATAGTGCTTTGCAAGTAAAATCATACCTCTCAGTCTGGCAGTTCAAAAGGCTCTTCTGCTCGGTTCCAGCTTCGATATTACCAAGCCTCCCATCCAGCAGTATCAACCAAATTGGAAGAGACCAACTCTGGGCTAGATGCAGGGAGGTATGCTAGGACTCCCTTACTCACAATAACTGACACATTTTACAAACATTGAAATTATCATCTTTACTTATCCCCAATGTGTTGCATAAGACACTAATTATGTTATTAAACAAACCAAAATAAATCAATATTTGCAGCTTATATTAACAAACATTGCACATTAGTCAATTCCATAACATTAGCAAAATAATAAGTCAAACAAAATTAAAAGTCAGTTTGATAGCATTGACAATGTAGTGGCTATAAGAAGTAATGTCATGTATATCCCTAAGAAGTACAATTAACTACAAGAATATAACTTACTAGTAACAAATAGTTTTTTTAATTGTGAGACAATTGTGTTCTTTGTATGACATTCAATGAAACTCAGTGACATAGTGATAGCATTTCATGCTCCCAACCCACAGGTCTGAGGTTCTATACTTGGACTGGGCAAGGTCAGCTCATCCTTTCATCCCTTCAGTGGGTCAATAAAACTGAGTATCAAGTATGCTTGAGAATAAACACTAGGGGTTATATGTTAGTCTGACCACCTAACATATATGCTTCATACCCAAAAGTCATTAGTCAAGAAAACATATATGAACACTGTATTCCTTGATTCCCTAATGGATTGTGAAGCCAGAGTTTAGTTTAGCATGTCAATCAGTAACTTTTAAACATTTCTTATTTACAGATCCTTGTCATCTATTTTAAGACTGAAATAGTGTAAATCATTGAAAGTAGTAAAATGTTTATCTGTATTCTGTATGCATATATGTCAGGGTGGGTGTTTCAGAATTACTTTGCAACACATAAATATAATCAGCTTATCAATGAGATATCCTTCCAAATGAAAAATCCAGATGTCATTTAACAGCTTTCAACTGTTAGGCTACATGTTATGTGATGTTCAATGAAACTGTTATCGTGTATACAAATCAAATGCTGTTTAAGATTATAAGAAATGATATTTCTATAGCCATAGATTTGATTAAATTTCTTTTTCAGATATTTGAGTGAAGACCTTTTAAAGGGTATACACAAGTAAGCAATTGTTAGTCATCAGTGAAGTGTACATCTGAATACTGCATAATGTGAAGACTTCAGTTTAATTCATCAAAGTGGCAGGCATCAATACTTCTGTAAGTTTTCTTTAAGTTGGATCTCCAGTAGTATTATCTGCACATTAGTATTTCCACTGTTTAACTAATAATAATCATGATGATAAGCAATCGGTCTACATTCCATCAAGTTTCTTTAAAAATTGCGATTTCATTTTTCTCAAAATTGTTTAATGGTCTGAACTAAAACATTGAAGATGCACTTTCAGCAAATCACAGGAAAGAACAAAGATATGAGTTACTTGAAAATAACTTGTTCATTTAAAAATAAGCATTTTGAAAAGTCTTAAGCTCTGCAACTCAATGAGTTTGTAATTAAGTTTTCCTTTAATAGCGAAATCATTGAGTAATAGAACTTTTTCTTGGGATTTTGCATCTATATCTCTAATTTTTTATAAAAGCATTTCTCAAATTTAGAATCAGTTTTTTAATACTTTTATATGCAAATAAACATAGCATATTTTACCAAATAAATAAAAATACTATATGTTTCTTCCTTTTTAGTGATTGAAATGGAACTCTAAGCAATTAATTTACAAACAAAGAAATCAAATATGCAATATTTACAATTGTTTCCAAATGATATAAAAATGTTTGATAAAAGTTTACAGGTGATATCTATTATAGATGAATTCTAAATTAAGCATTTTGAATATTTTTTGATAATAAACATTTTAATTTAACTTTTAATAATTCAAAATAAATGTGTGTTAAATGATAGTGCTTGAAAAATAATGTGACAAACCTTAAATGTATAATGGATAGATAAATTTTAAGTACAATAAACTTTAAAAATTATTTTTTATCTACAATAATTTTTGATAATAAGAGTATATACATAAATTAAAAACTAGATAGTTAAATATAAGCACAAGTTAAAATTTCGCAACTAAGATTTTAAAATTTGAATACATATAAGAGAAATTGTAATATTTATAATAAATAATGTTACCTGAGCATTTTTGCGACTACTAGTGGAAAAAGATGATACACTAACAACCTGTAAGAAAAAGAATCACAATCAGAAAAGCTTAGTAAAAATACAATTTTTAGTGATTTTTATTTTTATCTGATAAAATTAAAATACATTATAAAAAATGATATCAATAAATTATTTGAATGTAAGTGAAGTTTAAATCAGTTAATTACAAACTTCTTATTAATTTAAATGAAATATATTACAGTGTATATTTAATTTTCAGCCAATAACTAAAATAATAAACAGAACACATTAATAAAACATTTTTAACAATTTAGTTATGATAAATTAGCTTTTTAAAAAGTCTATTTCATTACTGACAAAAAAATAGTGATATATGTTATATTTTTTGATAAAATTAATTGGTGCTATATATGTATATATATCTTTTATAAAATTTTAATAACATCACTTTATCTGTTTTATTCAAGAATTCTATAGATACAATTATAATAGTATTGATCTAAAGATGTATCTTAGAAAGCTAAAACTTTGCTAATTTTTATCAATCTATAGCAAAAAGTATATCAGCATTGTTTTGGGATAAAATTTCATGACACAGTAAGAAAAGCTTCACTTTCAATCATTATCTATGCTTTTCGCAATGATTCAAGATACGTTAACATAATTTATACATTAATGTCATATTTTAACAGTATAATGGACTATTGGAAATATGTAAGAAGTTTTAAAATAGAAATTAATTTCAAATATATTTAAAATTAATACAACACCAGTAATCCCCCATATGGTCTCCACTTGAGAAAATTTAAAAACATTTGACAATTTGTGACAAATCATTTGGATCTGACAGCCACAATAACAAAGTAAATGAATATTTTTGCACCTTATGAAATCATAATTATGTGTATGAAAACAAGGCAATGCATTTAATATTTTAATATAAACAACTTTATAACAATATTATATATTTATAAAAATAAAAAGTGTAAAAATTATTTTTAAAAAATAGTTTTTCAATCATTTTAAATTCTTTAATATTTTATTAATAACAACCCTTATACGTATCATGCAACTGATATCAAAGCAACGAGAAAATATAGATTTGTTTTTAATCAACTGCCCATCATTAAAATCAAATAGACTTTCTGAATTGTTGGCCTATCTATAACAATTTCCTCAGATCACTATCAAGTGTATAGCAATTCAAATTTAGTTTGATTAAATGAAGTGAAAAATTATAAATAAATGAGTAAAGATTTATAAATAAAGTGAATGACCTATATAAGTAAACATTACAAAAATGGTAATATTTTAGCTTTTTTCAAATTTGAAATATTTTAAAATTGACATCAATTAATAACAGATATTAACACACAAAATATGAATTTTTGTCTGGAATTACATTTTTTCTCAACATTAATTTAAAGGATAGTTAGTTCATTACATCAAATAATGTGTTGAAACTTTAAAAACAAAAAACATAACAATTATTTGACATCAAAACTTAATGTAAAAGGTACATATATACTAATGAATTTGTAACGTTGATAGTTTTAAGGAGCAATTTAACAATAAACACTTTTTGTTTACAGTAAACAAGATCTTCATGATGATGAATCTAATGCTTTTCACTAAAAAAAACTTTTCACTGAGTATGAATTATGTGAAAATTAATTTAAAAAATTCGAATACAATCCTTAAGTAACTCTTCAGTTAATAAAACTTTCGCATGAAATTTGAAAATTCATGAAGTATGATTTTGTCTTTCATTTTCACTGACTGAATTACATATGAACATATAATCAAGGGCTTGCCACGTATTTATAACAAAAGAATTACCTTGAAAAATTTGTTTAATTTTAAAGCTGGAAGCTTAAGTTGGGTACATAATAATCTACTATATAAAACCATGTTGATTTTGAAAATAAAACTGGAAGAGGTCTAACCGAGCTGTCCTCTAACCTTGTTGCCACTTTCACTTTAACTTCAAGCAAAGTTCATAGTTCAATATAACGAAACTTCGTCTGCTAAAACATGTAATACTAAAATATAATATTCATAAGTAATTGAATTTAACAAATTTTTGTTCGTAAAATTTAAACTAAACCTTAATTTTAGTAAATACCTCAAAATAAATCATTTTCATAAAAATAAATTAGTATCAAATAAGAATAATATAAATTTACATCAATAGATCTCAAGCCAGCTTTAAAATATATATTACTGCTTATGAGTAGTAAAAGAGAGTATCCGAAAGGTAAATAAACAACGTTTCTTCCGGGAATATTTAAAAATTTATTTTGTTTTACAACACACTTTTGCATCCAAAAACTTTTTATAAAGCTTATAGAAATCGGAATGCATTTAGGTATTATAATAATTCAGATTATATTAAATTATCATAAGTTCCATTTAATAATTTTTAATTTTACAGAATAATGTTTGATAAAGCGAAATGTTTTCATGATTCAGATTTTTCAGAAATTTCAATTTGCTCTCTGAAAATTGAAAAGCGTCATAGGATGTGGGATTCTAAATAATTTTCTTAAAACCTGAACTTCTTGCTGATTGAATGATATTTATAAGAGTGAGTTTGCCTTTGCTGTATAAAAAAAATAAAATATTAACTCTTATGGGAATTATAAAAATTTTCAAAATATGGATACATAAAATTGTATCTAAATAAAATTTATGTATAATATTTCTACTTTACTAGATTATTTTTTTTCACCTTTTCTTTAATTTAAAACTTTGTTAATTCAGATGCTTCTTAAGGATTTCGTATTTCATAATCTTATTTGAATTTATTTCAGTTTAACGCTTTATTTATTAATTTATAAATATGTTAAGAAATATATGTGATCTTTGAATACTTATTTAAGATAATTTAAAAGTATAAATATTAAAAACTGTTAATAATTCACTGATTTTGGGCAAAACAACTGACATTTGTTCAAAATGTCATTAAAATTGTTCGATTATTATATAAATCTTAACCGAGGTTTTGAAAAATTGCTTTAATAATTGTTTCTATAATATATTTCTTGGTTTTATCATTCCTGAAGCTAATAATAAAACATTTACCGCCCTAAATTCATTTGATTAATATAAAGCAGTAAGCAATAATTTTAATAACAACAATAACTCTTTACAATTAGGGACAGATTTGGGTGTTTGACCTTACATGATCTGAAATAAACTGTCACAAATTTATCGGAAATCTGGATGAAGTATAGAATAGTGTACTCCTTGGTTTCGCGAAAAATTTGACGATAAAATTTAATTTCTACTAATCCTGGTATGTTTAGCTCTTTAACTAACGCAGTTTTAGGGTTGTCATTTTGTAATTAACATTTTGCCGTTGAAAATATAGTCAAAAATCAAGGAGTATCTTAAACTTTACCCAAAAAATGTAATAAATTATCATTTAATGGAATTTCAAGCGAGATTTTAATGCAATATTTGATAAACATAAATGTTAAGTAGGAGGTTATTGGTATACAAATGTCATTTAATTCAATTTTAATTATTATAATTACTTTTCAGTTTCAAATTGATTTAGGTATAGAAAATTCCAATTTTGAAATTTATAATTTAAATTTTGTATATTCCTTATATGTTTAATAACTATTTTTGCTTAAATAAGTAATGACATCTTAATTTTTTATATCATTTATTAATATTAAAATAGAAAATTATTTTATATAATAGGTGTTTATGGTTCAAGTCTTGTTCAACAACTTTCCTTTTCTTTTTTGATATACATATGATGTAAAAATTATTTTTGGGCATAACATCATCTAATAAAGATTATTTGAAAAATAATTTTTATCGCGTGTTATATTATTTTAGATTTTTAAAAGATTTTAAATTATTGAGGTGGCAGAGAATCTAACCTTCAAAATCTGCTAGTTATATATTCATCAATTATTACGATTGAATCTCAGACTGTTATCATGAGCTTTTTGTGTACCTTAAAATGGAAATAAATTACATTTTGGAGTGAAAATATAAATTAATTACGAAGAATATATATATAAATTTTGTGTGGTTATTTTTAAATTTTAAGTAAGAAATTTTTTTGATTTGTTGTATAATGTCAGCTGTTACAATTTCCACATTTCAGCACTGCAAGGGGCGGAAGTGATGACACATTATATTGTGGGTTATCTAGCGGGTGTGCCATCGTAACCACAAAAAGTGGTTCGTCGTAATTTAAGAACAGGGACCACACAAGCAGAAGACCCCTGGAGTTATCATTTCACATGAAGGACATTTGACTACGACATATTTTACGTGTCTCAGAAACCATTAGTGAACACGGTGGGTCTTCGATTGGGTAGGGATTCAAACCCACAACCGAGTGGGTGCGAACGAATGCCCTAACAAACTAAGCCACCGCGGCCCTATTTTTATAGATATTGTGTGTGTTGATAATAATTTACATTTCTGTTAATACCTTGCTCTGAGTTGGGTTCTAGCAGATATTGGAAGCACCCAATGGAGAGTTTCTTCATGGTTTATTATATTAAAAAGGGGTCAAGCAGAAAGCCTAATATTTGACATGCCGCCCCAGAGGTATCATTTCACTTGGAGGACATTGCGACCATGGCTTATTCAACGTGCCCCAAGTCCACTTCAGTGACACAATAAATCTTCGTTTAAGTGGGGATTTGAACTCACTATTTTCCGGTAGTGAGAACGACGCCCTGAGCAGGTTGGCCACCACTACATTTATAATTGGCAAATTGAAATATAATTAATTTATAAAAGTACATAATTTAAAAATATTATCGACTTTAAGAAAAAAGTCTAATTTGCCTGTGTTTCATATTTCATTGCCTAAAATTTGCTTTAAAGTCATAAAATTGATGAAAAATATAAAGCTTAAGTGGAAACGACTAACGCTGAATACATTTTTAAACAAACTAAAAAATCAATTGGTATGGTATTTTAATTTTTGAATACAATCTTTGACTTTTTTTTTTATTAATATCAAAATTAACCAAATATTACGGAACAAAGTTTTTTTCAGACACTTTTTTGTTGTTTATATTTCATCAGCTTGTATATAATATGAAAATTTAAAATATCCTTATATAGTTTGCTCAACTGTAATGAAGGAAAACAAATTGTTATAATTCTTAACAATTTATAATTTAAATTATGTTTGATATGAAAAAAAAGAAAAAAAAAAAAAACCATTAAATGTATGTGAAATCTAAAACAGTTCACTTGTAAAGTAAATTTTTTCTAAATATCGTAAATGAAGTTGATTTTTAATTTTCATATCTTATAATAACTCTTAAACACATTTGCTCCCATGTTTGAAACGAGCGAAAATTACCGGCAAATTTGTGTGTGTGTGTGAGCGAGAGAGAGAGGTTTGGTTTTATATGTATTCTTATTGTTTTAGTTTGGTTGTAGGCCTATGGTCATTTTTTACATGCAGAAATAAATTGGACAAGGACATTGAGTTTAAAATGGATTAAGAATCATTATATAAATTTCCATGCCCTTAGCAGGAATTCAATCCAAGAACAATTGAATGGAAGAACACTGGAAAGACACTGTTTCACCTCAGACAGCTCATATTTATTTGTTAATATCATGGGGAGTATTATCAAAGCCAGCATTAATAACGTGATTGACATTAATAATATACACTGCTGGCCACCGCAAATGCAACACCCTAAAGGAAGCATGCAAATAACATGAAATTTACATGCTTTAGCGGGGGTGAGTTATGCATATGATTAAAATTTCAGCACAGGCGCACATCACGCGCGCCTGTGGCGAAACTTCAAAGCGCTATTTAAGGCTTGGAGATTTCGACGATTTCAAGTTCGGCAATTGTGATTTTTTCCGCAGGGGGGGGGGCATGATCATTTATGCCTTGTAACAGCTATCATTTTTTGATCAAGTATCCGAGTTGGACAGAGAAAGGATTGTGACCACTGAGATTGTGGATTATCTTTCAGAGAAATCGGTAATCGTGTTGGACGAAATCAAACGATTGTAATACGGATGAGTGATCGTTGGGTGCCAGAAGGTACGACGGTACGACGTGTTCGATCGCATCCACCTCTGATCACCAATTCACGTGATGACAGGCAAATTATGCACATGGCAGTGACGGATCGCTCAACCACATCACGAACCATACATAGCACAATACATTCAGTGTCTGCGGATACCATTCGACGCTGTTTACAGCAGAGTGATCTGTCCGTAAAGCGTCCATTGCATCGTGTACCCTTGATGCATAACCACAGACGTCTCCGCCGCTAATGATGTGATGAAAGAAGCATGTGGACAACAAAATGGAATGAAATTGTCTTTACTGACGAGTCACGCTTCTGTCTGCAACACCACGATGGTCGTATCCGAGTCTGGAGACACTGTGAAGAAAGCTAGGTTACGCATCGCCATAGTGATTCGGTGTAGAATCACACCGAGTATTATGGTATGGGGGTAGTATTGGACATTCCTCTAGTACGTAATGTCGTACTTTAAACATCCAGCGCTACATCTCCGAGGTATTGGAGCCATTTCTCCTTCCTTACCTTCAGGGCTTGCCCACAGCCATATTTCATCAGGCTAATGCGTGACCACACGTGGCACGCATTGTCCAAAGGTTCTTCATCAATCGCCAGATTGAATTGCTTCTCTGGCAGACTCGCTCCCTGGATCTTTCGCCGATAGAATACATGAAGTCATTGGCAACTCAACGATTGACCCAGATTATATCCCCAGCTGCCACACCAGGTCAAGTTTGGCATCGTGTGAAAGCTGCTTGGTCTGCTGTACCTCAAAAAAACATCCAAATTGTCTTTGAACACGCTGCTACACGTTTCGGCGAGTAATCTCCAACAATGGCGGCTACTTTGGTTATTGATTTTGGCAAGAACCGTACTACACAGAAGTCTATAAATTGTGCGACCAAGTATAAAAAAAACTATAAAAAACCAAGTGTAAAATCATTAACATATTATATACGTGTTATGTCTTGTCTTTCTTGGTGTTGTGCAATTTTGGTGACCAGCAGTGTATTATAGAAAATGAATTTCTGAGGACAATCAACAGTAGTGAAGGAAATCGCAAAGATGGTTGACACCAGGTAATGTGTCTGACGTGAAATTATGAATCTAAAGAAAATCACTGAAGAACTTAGTAACTTCTGGACATGCACAGTCCGGAATAGCAATTGTAATTTATAAACTCAATGAAACGGATTCCTTGATGAAGCTTCAAACACTGCTAGCAATTGGATGAATGCAGTTACAGATACGTTACGATGATACCAAATATTCATAAAGTTTTAGATATGGTAGTATGCTACTTTCTATACATAAAAAATTTATGCACGTGTGATTTGTTGCCATATCCATTCATAATATTTGATTTTTTTTTCCAAGGGTCATAACTGTTTATACAAGTTTATTAAAAGGTGTCCATTATCAAAAATATTAGTATGCTTACAATCATTTTTGTTATAATGTATTGTATCATCAATTTTCTAAAGCCGAACTGGCAGCGGTATGGTTTTCGATTCAAAAGTTTATGGATTTGAGGACGCGGTTGCTTAGGTCATTCGTTCTCGTTATCAGAAGGTTGTGAGTTCAAATCCCAACGTAAACAAAGATCCGCCGTGTTTGCTAATGGTGGCTAGGGCACGTTACATATGTCGTGGTCGCAATGTCCTCCAAGTGAAACGATATCTCTGGTGGTGGTTAGCTGAATATTGAGGAGTCGTCTCCTTGATCACTGTTTCTAAATTATGAAGACTCTCACCCGGCTTTTGTCTAATTAGAAGAGTCCGACTCAGTGTTAGATACAGTAAAGCATGCTGATACAACATAGCAACAGTTCGTGGACTCGATTCTTAATCTTGGATAACTGTCTGCAATCATGCCGAATCCACTTTAAGTTGTAAGCCCAAGTCTAAATGGCCCCTGTATGCAAAAAGTAAATTATGAACCTCAACCAAACAATTACGTTAAAGTTAAATTTGCTTTTTACGTGTTCTGCAACAGCTCACTCTGTCTAGTGGTCAGCGTGCCTAATTTGGATAGGGAGGTCCTGGATTCGAATCCCAGTTCGGGCATGGATGTACTTTCTCTCTCTCTCCTGTCTCTGTCCTTTCCTTGAATAAATGGGTTGTGAATGGTTATCTACTTTATAAACGGGTGCCTATGGTGTACTGGGGAAGTCGGACTCCACATCAAATTATGGTTCAGTGGAGCAGCGCACCCCATTACTGCCAGCCTAGCTGGCACAAGACAAAACAATACGTGTTCTGACTTTAATAACTTCGGGAAAAAAATTTATTTAAGAATATTTAAGTACTTTCGAGATTTAATGAGTATGCAATATTGAATTTAATATATCACCCACAATTATGAATATAACTAACGAGAACAAAGTGAATGTATTGTATTACAAAATATATCTAATCTATAGTCCAAAATTTTTTAACATTATTTTTCCTAAAAATATAAAGTGTATTTTTAAATAACATGTGCATACATAATTATGCTTAATAACAGTAGACAGTTTCTTTTCTAAATGAAACTTTCCTAAATTTTAAAAATTTGCATTTTCTATTTAAAATATTGCGTTTTGACAAATCCTTTTTTTATTTTAGAAATTCTGTTTATTAAATACATAAGGAAAAACTGCTAAAAATCAAAATAATCTCGAATAAATATATATCGATTTCCGTATGGAATTTCTATCAATATTGAAATGAAAAACGCTGATTTTTTTAGCTATTTTAACTTATCTTTGAGTTAAAAAACAATTAAATTGAACACTGTCGCACGCTAACTTATTCCTGTCATAATTCACAGAAAACATGTATCATATATCGATTTCGTTATTAAATTTCTATAAATATTTAAAATACAACTATTCTTTTTGATACATATTGTAACATATGTACGATATACATATATAAAATATTAACTTTATGAATGAAATTAAACGAAAAATAATTTCGACTCTAAATGTTGTTTCGGGAGTTGATTTTGCATGATAGAATAATCGGTCCAATAGTTTGTGGGTTCAAATCCCCCTTTGGGTTTGGAAGTTTTTAGTGGTTCGGAATCCACTTTAAACCGTAAGTCCTGGTCTAACCAGCACTCGTGTACAAAAAAATGACCGTTGAGCGACAAACAAACCAAACCAAGCATGATAAAGTAAAAATAATTTAAGTTTTCCCAATATATATCGATAAAAATTCTTCATCGAAACAATAATAATGTTAAATATTATGTAAATCACATCAAATTTAACAGTATGTTTTGAAATGATGATATATATATATATATATATATATATATATACAATATATATATATATATATTGTATTACGTAGATTAAACAAAAAGTATAAATACTTTTATATATTTCCCATTTGTTCTTTAGCAAAAATACAATATTTCCAAAGAAATACAATTGTTTATCACTAATATACATATATATCATATTTGCGTAAATTATTATTATCTAAATGGTAAATAATGGTTAGTAGTAAGTAATATGATAGCAGAATTTTCCTCCTACTTGCACTGTTATAGACAAGAAGACAAGGTAATAACTAAACAATAGCGTTTTGCCTACATTTTAACAATTTGTGAGTTCGCTGATGGTATTATGTATCATATTTCATATATGATTATTCATATAGGTGCTTCTTTTGTATGTTGAATCATTCATTTAATAAATAAATACTACACACAATAAAATCAACTTCGACAAATCTATGCTTTATGATAAAATTAATGCTTGTCTAGAAACTACTCTCGAAATAACTTTAACTTTTCTACTTTTGATTGTAATAGTTAGAGTTTGGCTCTAAACTTAAATAATTTTGTTGTATATCTGAGCATTGACAGTTTTTTTTCCCCCCAATATGTATCAAATGATATCTTGAAAACAAGTTTCCAAACTTAAAAATATGCATTGGAATTCTTTAATTTTGTTGTAAATCATTATTTTTCCGTAAAATATAATTTTTTGGAATTAAATAGTTCTCTTCTATGAGAAAATTGCACATTTTCCTCATTGAGATTTCAAAATGTTTCTCTAGAAATTATAGTTCTTGTCTAAAATATTCACATTTTTTAATTCACAAATGATAAATTTAACGCATGGTTAACTGTGTTTTACTGGAATAATGTCCAGCCTTTAATAATAGCCATATTAGTGTTATAAGGGGAACGTCATTGTATATACTACTAGGACCTTTATGACTTAATGCTTTTAACCTATACCTGTGATTCTATTGTTGTTATTTATGACACTTGGCGAAGACTAGCCCTCCCGTCAGAGACTGGGCAAATGAAGTCAGAGTTTTTGAAAGAGCACCCCCTACAAGAATGGAAGTACGACTTTGGCTCACAGATGGCAGCACCATCTGGGTCTTCAAACGTAGAGATAGGTAGCCAAAGAAGGCCCGAAGCTTGGTTCTTAACACCCCCGGAGGTATTAATTTGGAATGGGAACATGAAGAACATTGCGACCATGACATATTTTAAGTCTCCCCAGTTGCCATTAGTGACCAACGACGGATATTCGAATAAGCCAGGATTCGAACTCACTACTTTCCTGTAACGACAACAACAGGGCCACTGCGGCCACCAGTGATTCTAAACTTCTGTTCCGTAGCACTTTTGTGTGCCGCCAAATTTTAAAAATGTATATAGCAAAAATTGTAATGTTTTTTTTTACTACAAGTAAGGTTTGCTTAAATAAAAAAAAGTACTCTGTAAAAAAAAAACTTGTTTTTATTATTATGTACCCCTTTTTTGACAGTTAAAAACACTTGTTATCTCCGATATCTGTGACCTTTCATAAAGTGAAATATTTGTCCTACTTGAAGAAATTTCAAGTGTTCTCAGTATTTACATTACAATTTTTTAGATCTTATTTGTGTAAATTCAGATTTTCAGTATAAACCAACATAAAAACGAAACAAAGAGCGAGAGTTAAATGTAGAAGACAATATGACAGTATCATAGTCATTTTTACTACCCAACATAAATGACGTGATCAAAAAACATCAAGCTCAAATTTCTCCTTAAAAGTATCCTTATTATTACATTGTAATTAGTCCCATAATAAACGTATTGTTATTTTGCTAGTACATATTATGTTATTTTACATTTAAAATTATTGTCATAAACTATCTTATACAATGGATTACAGGTAAGTAAACAACTTCTAAACTTATCTTTGTATGCTGCCAAATCTCGAAATTATTAAGGTCGATACCTACGTTTATATACTCCTTTCCAAATTATTTCACCATACTTATAAAAGACATGAGATTTTAAGGAATGTTAAATTTTAGAGGTCCTCTCAACTTAAGTGTTTTTGGGAAAACTTACCAACTTTCGATATGAAAATGATGCCTTACTTCATCACGATCACTTTGTACAAAGTAAACAAAAAAAAATTTGTCGTTTTTAAAGACCCAAAAGAACATGACCCACTGAAAGTGTAGCTTATTGTCAGTCCTCGAAGCAATCACCATCGGGATCCAGCACTTTCTATCAACGTGTCTCCAGTTGTGCAATCCTCTTGCAGTATAACTTGGATGCAAAGAATTCCGTCAAAATTTGGCGCAAATTTGCATCAGTGGGAAAGGATTCTCCACGAAGATGACTGGACAGGAAATAAAAGAGATGGTAATCCGATGGTGCAAGGTCAGTTGAGTAAGGAAGATGTCACAAAATCTCCCAACCAAGTCCTGACCACCGCGCGTTATCGACCAAGAATAGTACACCCTTCTGATTAACCAGTGTTGGGGATCTTCACTGGTCAGCACTCGATTGAATATGGAGGATCTGCGGTAGCGAGAACGCAAAGGTAAATAGGTTGCACCTCACTTTGCTTATAGTTTTCCAACAATATGTGAGGAACTCTTTTGCTCAGCCCGTACATCTTACCTAATCGTTACACAAAAAACAATAAATTGTCTGACAAGTTCACCACACATTTGACTAGTCTCTCTCAATGACCGCCTTGGCGCAGCTTGTCCTTGCTTGGACCTTGCGCCATTAAAACCAACCAACCAACCCTCAATGACCGCCTGCAGAGCTTCCTCAGCCAAACCTATGGTCGTTCACTTCCTTCAACATAGAGGGAAAAATCTCCGACCTGAATTTTTGAAACCAGTGCCTTGTGGTACATTCATTCACAGCACTACCTTCAAGTGTCGTAAAGCAGACAACACCAAATTTAGCTTCTTCGACACGCCCATTTCTCTTCACTACTGTACTTACGATTGATGGATGTGCGCGGTGGACCTGCTTTTATAACGACTAACATTCCTACTTTCGACTGATTGATGTCTTAACTACGTCATACACTAATTTCATACTTATTCTCACTTCATTCGATGTCATTGTGAAAAAAGTCGGAACTTTCTTGTTTACATTGTAGCATGTCAATTTGTAGAAACTGATTGCTCGGTTACTTAGTCCGGACGTATATTTCAAAATTGATATTGTGATTGTGTTGTAAAGATGGAATAATCACATTGAAATTCTATTGGATGGAAACTAAACATGAAGGAAATGACGAAATTCATAAAGTGTCCCAGTCGCCATTAGTGAACACGACGGATCTTCGAATAAGCCGGGATTCAAACTCACTGCTTTCCGGTAACAAGAACAACGCCCTAACCAACCAGGACATCTGGTCTACTATAACTAAACAAAATGAGAAATAGATATTTTATTTAACTTGTGGTTGGTTGGTTGCTCAACGGTCATTTTCTGCATACGATGGCTAATTAGATGCTTAAAGTGGATTCCGAATAACTACAAGGCCTTATGTGGGATTCGAACCCACGAACTGTTGAACCGAAAGCAAGAGCTCTAACCATTTGGCTACCAACTCGGCTCTGTTACTCGGGAGCTTATTAGTTAATTTTCTCCCATGCAAATACTTCAATACAACTGATTATAGTCCGAAAATTCTCTTTCTTAATTCTATCTTATAACTTATAAGCTATAGTCGATAGATCCCATTTCTTTAAAAAAAAAAATTAGATTTTTCTCCTTTATATATATATAGTTTTTTACAGATTGTCTTTTATAAGTAGATATAACATATGGATACAAGTTATTAACATAAAATATTCTCTCCATTTGAAATAACGTAGTGAATCTTTCAGAAACGGTTCACTATATCACAATACTACTTGGCTGAGACACATATGACACGAGGGTTTCACATTGGTTGATTGTTAAATTTCATTTTCACAATTTTTTTTTCGAGGAGTGATTTCATTTCTAAAATGTCACATCACACCGTGAATAGATTCAATATAACAGAAAGAATTATTCATTTCTTTAACATCCAGAAGCATTGCTTCTTTTAAACATAAATAATGGATTTATATACATAGTAAAAGGGGAAAACTAGGAAAATATACAAGAACCCACCCTGACAACTGAGCATACAGAAACCAGAAACACAAAATTAATCTCCCATTCCTCACTAATTGAATACGAAACCTTCCGCTCTGAAGACCGTGATCCTACCATTTTGATACCGCGTAATGGCCAAGGATAATGTAAAGCATTTTAACGTCCTCCGCATAATAATTTCGTTGATAAATCGTTTTTAACTGTCGATTGTAATTAAATTATATTGTTTTTTAGTTAAACTAAATATTAACCATTTCTAAAAGTATTATCATCTATTATAAGAATGCTTATACAGATATTGCTGAGCGAGCAAATTATCTTTAATTAGCTATTATAGAAATTTAATATGAATTTAGAAATATTCTATTAACATCGTGTTTTGGGCTACCTAATGGATACAGCTTTTGTAAACCCTTTTAACGTACACCGCTTGATAGTAAGCCGTTTTTACGTGTCGGAAGGGAGAAAACCATGAAAACTCCCACGCACTCACCCCGTAAATGTAGAAACACAACATCCATCTTCAGTTGTTCAAATATGACTGGGATCGAACTCGAAGGCTTTCGTTCTGAAGAGACTTGTACTACCACTTGATCGCGCTGAGCACGTGATCTTACTATTAACTAAATAAGAAAATTCTTGCCGTTTTTTCATTGCCATTGAATGAAATATAAACAAGTATGCAAATTAGTATGTGACGTAGTTGAGATATCGATAAGTCGAGAGTAGGAATATCAGTCATTATAAAAGTAGGTCCACGGCGCACATTCATGAATCGTTACTCGTACAGTAACGAAAAGAAATATTCTTATCAAATGAGCTCGTTCGGTGTTTCTTATTTACGACTTCAAAGTGGATTTATTAGCTGATGCATCAAGTTGCCAAATGTTTGGGGATAGTGCTCTGAATGGTACCACAGCAGTATCATCCCAGGATACTGTCCTGCACAGTACAAGACCACCTATGCACCCACACAAGATTATGGCGTGTGTCTGGTGAACTAGTTGTCAAGTGGTTCACTATAAGCTGCTACTAACGTGCCAAACGATTACTGAGGAACCTATGCTCGCAGCAATTGGAACGTGTGCAACAGGTATTGCAACACAAAGACTTAACCATGGTTAATCGCAAGGGTGTTCTGTTCTTGGCCGTTAACGCGAGGCCGTATGTCGTGTGGGGAATCAGGAATACCATACATCGACTTGATTAGAAGACCATGGGCCATTAGATTACCCCCTCTTCCGCTCCCTGAAGAACCATTTTCGTTTAAAATCCTTCACCAATGAAGTAGACTTGCACCAAGCACTCATGGATTTCTTTGCGTCCAAAACCCTTTAGTTTTACAGCAAGAGGATAGCACAACTGGAGACACATTGGCTATAAGGTGCTGGATGCCGATGATTACTTCTTGGACTAACAATAGACTACATTTTCAATAGGTCATTACGGCACTTGAATTTGATCCGCTGTCTAAAAAAATTACCTCAAGATACTGTAGATATTAAATAAACTTAATAATGCAATTGTTAAGCTTCTTTTAAAGGGATATCAACAGTTCTTTTAATAAATAGAATATCACTTTTAAAAATGTTCATCGAATGGATTTATATTATTATTTGCTCGCATTTGCATACATTTTCACAAAAATCTGTTTCGTTTCTACACTGCTGACCACCCTGAATGAAGCATGTAAATAACATGATATTTACAACATGCATTAGTAGAGGTGAGATATGCAAATGATTAGAATATCAACGCAGACACACATCACCCATGCTTGTGGCGCCACTTTAAACCCCAATTTAAAGATAGGAGATTTGGACTATTTCAAGTTCGGCAATTGTGTTTTTCTTGTGGTTTTTTCAGAAAAACGATCAATTACGTCTCGTAGAAAACAGGGATCATTTTATGATCAACTATCTGAGTCCAACAGAGGATAGTGGCCTACCGAGATTGTGGATTATCTTTCAAGAAAATCGATAGTCATGTTGGACGAAACCAAACTGTAATACGGATATGTGATCCTTGGATGCAGAAGGGTACGACGGACCAACGTGTTGGATCGCACCCATCTCAATGCACCACCTCATGTGATGACAGGAAAATTGTGCACGTGGCAATGACGGATCGCTTAGCCACATCACGAACCATAGCACAACACATTCAGTGTCTGGGCATACCATTCGATGCTGTTTTCAGCAGAGTGGTCTGTCCGCAAGATGTCCATTGCTTCATCTACTCTTGACGTAGAACCACAGATGTCTCCACCGCCAATGGTACGATGAAAGAAGGATGTGGACGGCAGAAGGGAATGAAATTGTCTTTAGTGACGAATCACGCTAATGTCTACTACACCACGATTGTCGCATTCGAGTCTGGAGACACCGTGGATAGAGGATGTTGAACATCTGCGTTATGCACCGCCACATTGGTCCTGCACTCAATATTATGGTATCGGGTGGTACTGAATATCACTCTCGCACTCCTCTAGTACCCATTGCTGGTACTTTAAACAACCAACTCTATATTTCCGAGGTGTTGAAGCCAGTTGTCCTTCCTTATCTTCAGAGCTTACCTAAAGCCATATTTCAACAGGATAATGCGCGACCACATGTAACACGCATTGTCGAAGGGTTCTTCGTCTATCTCTAGATTGAATTGCTTCCCTGGCCAGCTCGCTCTCATGATCTTTCACCGATAGAAAATATGTGGTCCATGGTTGCTCAATGATTAACCCGGATTATATCGCTAGCTGCCACACCTGATCAACTTTGGCAACTTTGAATCAATGCCGAGGCGTGTGGCAGCGGTGATCTCTAACAATGGCGGCTACTCTGACTACTGATTGTGGCAGGAACCACACTTTACAGAAGTCTATAAATTTGATTATTTGATAACGTTAACATGTTATCTACAAGATAAATTTTGTTGTGATATCTCTTGTCTTTTTTGGTGTTGTGTGTAATTTGGGTGGCCGGCAGTGTAATTTAATATCGTTTGTGTATTTCTATTCATGAAAACATATATTTTAGATAACGTTATTAAATAAAGAAATAAATCGGTGTGTCAGCCAATGTTCAAAATATATAAACTTTTTTTTAATTATATGACTTTTGGGTAATTTCAGTTTTTTAATGAAACGTTTAATTAATCCAAGGAAATTTCTTGGATAAAATTGTTTCCTATTTTTTAATGTGGCCTGTTAAAGCATTTTGAAATCTAAACTAGATTTATTTTTTTTCGAAACTAATTTTGACTTTCCAGATTTCTTAAAAATCACATCCAAGCATTTTTAAAATTCATTTAATTTTATTTATAGGGGGGAAATTCACTGAATAATATTCAGTGAATTCCCCCCCCCTTATAAATAAAATTAATTTTTACCTGAAATCTGTGAATATGGTTTTAAGGCTTTTTGCATTAATTTTCATTGTATAAAATAAAATTTTACCGAAACATTTTATTAACATCATAAATGATAAATATAAATTATAATGAGTTAATGTACGATATTTTTATTTCACATAAATTTCATCTTCTTGTTTACAATCATTGTTTTTATTTATTTATTTCCTTCATAAAGTAAATTTAATTTTCATTTGTTTATTGCATTAAAAAAGTTCATGTTTTATATTAGAACAATCTAGCATAATATAAACGAATTAACAAATCTTTAGTAATTATTTTAAACTTTATTCAGCCTGATTTAATAAAAAATTTAATTTTCATTAAAGAACTAATAAAAGTTTCAGCTTTTATTAATTTATTTACTCCTATCATATAAGTTTTAAATTATTAATACTAACTGTTAGTTTTGTGAAGGCTTTTTTATTACATTTTTTGACATAATTAATACTAAAACTACCGAAAGGGGTCATTTGACCCATTTTCCCATTAATTTTGCCGAATAAAAAAAATCCTCGGTATGTTTAGTGTTAAATAATACACTTACCGTAAATACTTCTACAAAAATCTCTTGGAGTACAAGTATTTTGAATCTATTGTACTGGGAAAAATAAATAATGTTCTACATGAAGTTAAGGTAGGATGATGAGTTATGCTTATAATTTAAAAAATTAGAAAGCAATAATTTTTTGTTTGGGTGAAATCAACTATGAATGCACTGTAGTATAAAATCAGAATTTTGTATAGGATTTCCATGAAAATTTTTTTAAAGTGAATCATTTTTCTTTTTTTTTTTTTTTTTTTTTTTTTTTTTTTTTGTTCACTTATTTCTAAAATATGTTATTAAAATTATTTAGCTTTTATTTTATCAACTAACATATTTTTTTTAATTTGCAATTAATTTGAACAATAAAATTTTCATTGCTCATGAAGTTCAAACTATCTTAATTGTGCTATTTTTAATTAAATATTTTTTTTATTAATGATAATTATTGACAAAATTCTTAAACGAAGTATCAAGTTTCTAAGAATTTCAAACTTAAAATTCTAAAGTTTCTCAAAAAAAGTTATGTTAAATCGACTTCTTTAAGACTCGAACTCGTTGCCTTTCATATTGATAGCTATTTTAATCAAAGTCAATTTTACTAAGGAAAATCATGTGTTATTATATCAACTATTAAATGATTTTGATATACGAACTCATTTCTATTTTTATTATATGATCAAAAGTAAGAAATTAAATAAATAATTCGGGAATAAAATTCATGAATTTATAGAGCAAATAATATTCAAACGCGAGTGTTTTCCATTCTATTTTTTATAATATATTAACATATAAGGTGTTTTACAAAAAAAGACTAATGTTTATAAATTAATCAATCTATAAAATAAATTAACAAAATTCAGTTTCGTTATTGCAACCAAAAAAAGTTATCCTTATAAGTTATTCCATTATTATTTTCATACTTTCTTGAACTTTTCTGGAACTAATGCTCGAAAATAAAATTTTAATGTACAATTATTCAAGCTGCTTTGTTTTCTTAATACTATAGACATAACTGTAATTATTTATTTATTTGTTACTAAAATAATTAACTTAATAAAAATTGTATGAACGTTTACTTATTTTAGAATAAATTATTTTGAGATAGGATTTAAGAATTTTAATAAAAATCAAAAAATTATAAAAAAATATTTTTTGTTTGATTACAAAAAGTGAATGTGTTTATTGTAATAGAAACTTCCTTAAAATGTAATATTAGAGAAGATAAGACATTATATAATTTATTTTCACCAAATATTTATTTAACAGAAATTTTATATTTTTGTAAGAGAAATAATAATAATACTATAAATAATAAATTTATTTAGTGTTTATAAATAATAAATTTATTAATTAAAAATTATTCATTTTTCTTCTAAACATTATAATATTGCGATAATTTTCTTCTAAATATTACGATAATTTTCTTATTATATTTATATGATGATTATCAGAATTTTTAGCGTGGAATTTAATATTTTTATCATGTTTAATATCATACTTTTTATTAGTGTCAGTTTCAATGTAAGAAGTGATAAAAAATGTGCTTGCTAAGAATTTCTTAGCTGCATATAATGAAAAAATGGTTAAATAATTTCTTAAACATAGCATTTATTCAAAATATCTCCAAAACTGCTTCGTAAAGTATATAAAAAAATTGATGATAATTAAATGAGATTTTTTTGCATTCAAATGCGTATTTACAGAAATTTATTGTTTTTAAATTTATTTAATTTTTTTCAGGTTCACTAGTTCTATTACTGAATTTTATATTCGTAGATTTTTTATATTTGTTCGTCTTTTGTAAAAACAAAATAATAAAGTCGTAAAAATAAATAAAATCTATATAAAATTATTAAATAATATTAATTAAAAACACATGTATAAGTTTTATTAATGATGAATTCATTCAATATTTTCATGATATATATTTTTTGAGCCTATATATATATTTTTTTTATGTATCATAATTTACTGTTCATAAGGAATTATTTTATACGCATCCGTTGTTTCAAACTTGATGTTAAGAAAAAGAACAGAAAAACTATGAGCAAAAGTTGCAACGCATCTCTTGATCTGAGCTTCAATGTAGACTTAACACTGGGTTGAATGTGCATGAAGTCTTTCCGCCGACCGTCGCGACCTCTTCCGTGAAACTATAGCAACTACTCATATATGGTTCAATGTATTATGTTTATATATGCAAATCCTTATCTTGCAAAAAATATAACAAAGACGTTAATAGAGCAGAAGATGTTTACATATTAAATATTGTTTTCATTAATATATTTATTTACAATGCTACAAATATGTATATAAATAATAATATATACTTTAATATGTTAAAAGCCTTATGAGTTTACAATATTATGAACTTTCTTCATATCAGTCAAGATAATTAATTTTAATCTATCTATAACATTACGAATTAGTATTTGTATGAATATTTTAATGTAAATATAAGAAATCTCTTAAGTTTACATAGTATACTATATACATGAAAAATTGTGCTTATTGAAGAATATCATTTTTATTCGAATTTTATCTGAAGTAATGCGTATATATGTTTAAAACTTTCTCATCATTACATTATATCAATGTAATGTACCGTTTAAGGTACTTATATTACAATATCGCAATA
Source organism: Latrodectus geometricus (assembly GCA_026290005.1). NCBI lineage: Eukaryota > Metazoa > Arthropoda > Arachnida > Araneae > Theridiidae > Latrodectus > Latrodectus geometricus. Next base: position 90,586 of record JAPDSC010141015.1, read on the forward strand.
TAGATACATGTGACCAATACTTGACTTGATTATTTTAGTGTGGACGAGGGTAAGTATCCGACTACCCGACGCTTAGTGACCCGGGTCGAACCCTCTTCCATGAAGCCTGATTGGTTGTAACCAGGATTATCACGTGGCATGCTGATAGTACTCCTATTCGCTTGGAATAACCATTATAACTGGAATCAGGATCGTAAGGGGAAAAAAAAAAAATTATTTTGGGTCACGTGACTGTAGATCGCCATGTTGGTACGAAGGAGTGATGTTGGTCTGCTAAACATTTAAATATGAATTCGCCGGTAATTGGGGGAAGATTCAAATTTTCATTTATAATTTTGCATCATTTGTTGGGATAACTTTATAGGTAAGTTTTTAATGGAATGTCGTACGTTGTACTATATTATTTGAGTGAAATCAGTTGCCAACGACAACGAGTGGTACATCTAAATTCTCCCGCGCAGTTTCGACTGTGTACCGTCTGTACCGCTTTGTGGATGTAGCTTCAGAGGGTACATTTCTGATTATGAAGAACTTCGTTGTATCACGCCCTGCGCTCCGTGGAATATGCAACCTTCTAATTTCCTTTTTATAAAGTTTTAATTTTAATTAAATTTTTAAATTAATAAAGATTATTTTTAACCCATTAATGTGATTATATGCGCGTAAGTACGTATAAACATTTTCAGTTTAATTTTTATTAAGCCTAAAATTTTAAATTTTGCTTGCAATTTATTTAATTTAATTTTTAAATTTTACTGTTTTCAATTAAATCATATTTAATAAATATATTTATGAATTGTTAATTTAATCACATTTTGTAAATAAATTATGTACCCAATTGTACCGCACAAATTTTTTAATTATTCTGAATATATATATTATAAATTATCCTGAAAATTTAATGTACATTTTGAGATGTGTTCTTTCTGCATTATATTGATTTGTATGATTATTAAAATGTCCTCATTTTAATTTAAAATTGCATAATTTCTAGTCAATTTTCTTAATTGTTTCTTCTATTATGTTTTTAATTTAATATGTTTTGTTTTAAATATGCAAATTATCTCATCAAATAAACATTTCCATTTAAATTTTGGTTGTAAATAAACTTGTTCTTACACTTCAAGGTAATGATTACTTTTGTTTCAAAATTCAAAAGTATTCAAAATAAATGATGTTATAGATGCAATATAATTCTAATTATGTTAATATTCAATTATTTTTTGTATGAAGAATTACCTAGTTAACAGCTTGTGTGCTTGCATAATTTTAAATTACAGTAAATGTCAAAATTGTTATTCACATTTTGATGGAAACAAAATATCCATTATTCATGAATTTATATTTAATATGCTTTTTAAATTTCTTAAAATTAGTGTTATAGAACAGGTCTCTAATTTAAGAGATCTGTTTTATAATAATTTATAGATGCAACTGCTCTTTGCCCCTACTTTAATTCTATAATGTTATTGGAATAGATTTTATAAAATCAGATGTTAAGTTTCTGTTATATATATAATGCTAAATTGATTCAGTCAGAATCAAATTTTTCATAAATACATTATGTCTATCATTTTGTATTGAAGTAATTTTCATTTTCATTTTTTTTTTTTTTTTTTTTGCTTTTGATAATTTTTGTTTTATCACTTCAATATTCAATTATACAATTTTTACATTTTGATTTGTAACCTTTTAAAAAGTCTGGAATGAAAATGGAATGTTTAATATTAAAGTATGAAGAAAAAGATGTTTATTTTAAAGATATTATTTTTGGCTATATATGGTATTGATTTTCACACATAAAATTATAATAAATACTGTCACTTCAATGTTTTATTCTTTTTTTCCCCCATTTATTTTCTAAACAGGTATATTGTTTCCTACATATAGATTTTTATGTGTGCTTTTATTTGTAGAGTTTATAATAATTTGCCCTAATTTTTGTGAATAACTTAAATGTACCTCTAATAGATATATATGTTCTAAGTACATAATATTTACTATGTTTAATGGATTATTAATTTTTTAAATTATTTATTGTTGATCTATGTTAGATGTAAACATAGAGTTCTATTTACTTTATTTTAGCCTGCTGTTCATAATATAACTTTCTTTAACTTTTTACAGTCATGCAAATACTAATTTGTTGATATACATGTTAGTAGTAAACATTGTGATTTTATAATTTTATCTTATTTGTCAATAACTTTTACTTACTTTTATTGTCAATATTATTTACAATCATTTATCACACTGAGAGGTAACAATTAAATAAAAAGTTAAAAGATATATATATATATATATATATATATATATATATGTTTATATATATATATATGTTTATATATATATATATATATATATGTTTATGTGTGTGTGTTTGATAAAATTTTAGATATCTATTAAAATATTAAATCAAGTATATTTGAAATTTGATAGAAATAATTTTTATCACACAAAGCCGATGTATTCTAAAGTGGTAATCAATTGGTGATGGTAATTTGTATAGTTTTATTGGTTTTTAGTTGATACATATTTTGCTTTTTTGGGGAATTTTTTTTAATGATATTTATATAATAAGGAAATAAGAAAAATCTCAATTTATCCATGTTGTTCATTTATAACATATAATTTTTTTATTTATATTTTGTGTTTATTTCTTCTTGCAACTTATTAGTTTTGTTTAATTTTCAAGATTCTCAATTTTTTTTATTAATTAATGTATAATTAAGTTTGTTCATCCTCTAATAAACAAGTCCTATTTTAATTCTGCTTATTTTACTACCTTAGTGATTAAGATATTTATTAGGCAATTTAATATCTAGGTAAACAAATTATTTTACTTTTTGTTGAAATTAACTTCCAAATTAATTTAAAAGAAATATAAGTTATCAAACCCTTTTAAAAATATTCCATGTAGTCAGGAATCACTATGATATAGTTAATATTGTTGAAACCTGAGTAAAAGTGACCAAAAATCCATAAAAACAATGTTTCATATTGTCTTATTTTATGTAACATATACAGATGTAATTAAAATGTTATCTTCTCACATTTTTTTCTGCAGTCTGTCAAATTTAGGTAGAATCTTTTTCCAACTTCTTGGGATGTGTCTTTAAATATCAGTTACATTTGCTTTAAATAACTTATAAACAAGTGGGTAGAAATTTCTAAAAATTATCTGAACTCACTTTTATTTGGAATGATGAATATTAACAATTGCTCTATTAAATGAATTATGAAAGTAAAAGAGAAAAATAAGTTACATATATCAAGTACTTATTGATAATGAATAGGTGTTTAAAATAATAAAACAGCTTTCAAGAAAATGTAAAACTCGGTTTTGTATATAACTATATAATACTAAGTAATGTATCCAGATTATATTATTGATTAGTATTTTTCCTTGATGCAGTTTTCCTAAATTCAATTAACTTTCTAAGCTGACATGTCAACTTTTAGAACATGTAGATTTAAATTGCTAAAGAGTGTTACATTTTATAGGTTCAATAAAAAAAAAAGAATGCATGTTTTTGAACACTATTTTTTTTATATAAATTCTGAATTTACAAGATTTAATAGAAAATGAAAATTTTCTTTCTATTTAAATCTGTATAAAATTGGAAATTTCAGATATCCAACCATAGAATACTGATTTATTTATGAAATGTAGCTGTAATTTGCCTTGTAAAATTGTGAAATATTTGTCTTAAATATGGCATTTATATTATATTCAAATAATAAATTTAAAATATTTTATTGGAATTTAAAATACTTTTTTATACTATAAATAAGTACTTTTTTGTATGAAGTATTTCATATAAATTTACTTTTCATGCGAAATCTAAAAAGTCAAAAATTGCAAGTTCAAAAATTTGTTTTTTACTTTGGGCATATAATAAATGAAAAAGTTGTGAAACTTCATTAAAAGTGAACTTTTAAAATAAATATTGTTATATTGGTAAGAATGGGCTTATGAATACTAAAGCTATACTGAACTATTTAATTCGATAGCTTGCATGCTGTCAAGTGTCTAGGAGAAAGAAAAAAAAAATTATGATGGAAAAAAAAAAAGTTCATTCCACTTGTTTTATTCTGCCATTTGAGTTATTTCATTGTTTTATTCTGTCTTTGGATTCTAAATAATATTTATATAATTGTTTTATCAATTTCATCATTTCTCTATAGTATTTTAGAATAATATAATTATTCTAAAGCACAAGAAAAATATATGTGTCGCCTTGAAAATTGATACATTAGTATCAATTGTCAAATTACTGAATGTATTTAGGGCTGGTTTTTTGATGCACAATTAGTTTTATCTAACAAACATTGAAACTGTCCAAAACTGTTGAATACAGTATTAAATAAATATTTAACATAATTATTTGATATAGATATTATTTCACTTCAAAAAATAAATTCTGATTTGATAGTTATGTTTAATACAAGAATCATGGAAACATTTTATTTACAATGTCTAAACTTCAAATTAATATTTTAATGTATGTTGTAATCAAATATATTCTGCTGATATGTGGAATAATAAAATTTTGATTTCTATTGTATTTGTGAGTCTTGTATATTATTGAGTCCATCTTTTAGTAAAACTTATATTATTTTTCAAAAGTCACTCGGGGGGATGAGATATTTGCAAAATAGATTATCATGCTTTCCTTTTATATGGTAAATTTTGATTTTACATTCCTTTGTTTAATTATATGTTTGAAGTTTAATGTGATTTTAACTATTAAGTTTCAAACATAGAATATTTCATTAGCTTTTATTAAACATTTAATTTAAAAAATTTTTATATTTAATTTAATACTTGAATATAATTTCACTAAATTAAGTGAGGAAAATTTTTCAAAAAAACACTATAGATAAATGTATTCATGTTAATAAAGATAGTCTTGTCAAATACTTGTTCATTAATCAGAGTATGAGGTTTTCGTTTTTGTTACATAATTGTATTATAATTTAACAGTTTTTTTTTTATGTGAAAACTGAAAAGTTTTATACTTCTTTAATTTGTGGAATGGAATTACTTTTTAGATGTGTTTGCTGAATAGCATTTAATAAATTTTTAATATACTTATTAAAAATAGACAAAAATATGACTGCTAATAAATTAAAAAAATCGTATTTGTAAAAAACTGCAATTTAATCAATTATTGTGTATTTTGCTATGTATCTAATTTATTAATTTGGGAATAATTAAAAATGTTTTTTTAGAACATTCTTAGTGTTCTAAAAATACATTTACATACATATAAGTTGACTGACAAAAAATTCTATTTTTAGCATAACATTTCTTGGCCATGAGTGTTGCAAATGTCAAAGGAAATGTATGCCAACCCAAAATAGAAGAAGCAGATGCTACAAATAAACCTTGTATAGACTTCCAACCTGGTGAAAGGTGGCAAATCAAAGATGAGGAACAAGAAAATGTCCCAAATTCAAATGTTGATTTAAATCATTCTAATGGCCGGCGATCAAGGAGACTAAGAAGCTCCAAATCAAGTGATTCTTCTCTTGTTAATGGTGAAGCTAGTGATTGTCTCTCAGAGGATACAATTAAAACAAAGTTAATTAAAAATCAAGGTGTATCTCCAGAGCATGTATCTTCTGATGCTTCTCATCTCAATTCAAATCTAAAAAGACTGCATTCAGATACTGATATAGAAAATCCTGATACTGTTAATGATAAAAAAATGAAAGTAGATAATGAACATATTTCTTCAGTTGATGGTGATAATGATATTGGAAAGTGCAATGATAAAGATTCAGTCACGATTACTGAAGTCCCTATAGTGGCCACTTCTGAAGAAACCAAACCTGATGAAACTACAGACTCAAATGACTTAAATGCTTCAGTTGAAATAATAAACGAAGAAGATCTTAAAGATAATCCAGAGTCTCTTAAATCTGACTCTGTGAAAGAAAATGACTGTGAAATTCAATCTGAAACTGTTACAAAAGAAACAAGTGATTCAAAAGAACCAAAGTCTGATAAAAATGATCCTGATATAGAAATCATTAATATTCATGATGATTCTAAGAAGTCAGATGATGAAAGTGATTCTGAGGTTCAAATAATTAATCCTGAAGAAAGTGCCAAACCTATCATAGTTGACTTTCCAGCTCCCTCTTCATCTGAAGATATTGCTTTGACTGCTGGCTATCCTTATTATAATTCACTAAAGGAAAAATTACCAGATTTCAAAGCTGGTGATTATAAGCCTGTCAAATTTCCTCATACTGGTACTCTTCTGTTGGCTGAAAATGAAGTTATTATTGAAAGCCCGTCATTATTAGTACCTTTACTCATTAAAGAATCTGATCAATTTCCTAAGATTGAAGGAGAGGAGGTTAAGGTTAATGGTGACAGTTCAAACATAAATAGACAAAATATGATTTCAAAAAGAAATTTTTTTCAAAGTTCTGTTGGACAGTTTTTAATCAATTTAGGTACAAGTCGTGTTCAAGAATGGTATCATAGAGACATGAAACGTACAAAAATGAGACAGTTAAAAAGTAAGAAACCTACTGAAGAAAATCTTGAAAAAGCTATTACAGTGCATGAAAAAAGGCATGCAGAATTAAAAGAAATAAATGCTGTTTTTAATTTCCGAATGAAACAATGTAAATTTTGTGGTTTTAAATCTGAATCAGCAATTGTTATGGAGGGACATTATTTAACTCCTCACCTAAGTCCAAGAAGAGAATTTAAATGTAATTTTTGTATGTATTTATCTAGGACAATTGATTCCATAGTATTTCATTATGAAGCAATGCATCAGAAGAAAGCTGTTATTGAATCGACAATACCGTTTCATGAATGCATTTTTTGCTCATTTCAGAGCCATTTGAAAACCAAAGTTACTGCTCATATGAATCGATGTAGAAAGCATTTTTTCCCTTCTCAGAACTTGGCTCCTCCCTTTGATTTTGAGTTTCCTGGTGTTACAACTAAACCTGTCACTATAGCAGATGTCATTGGCCACAGAAGGTTACTCTTGAGTTCTGCTAAAAATAGGCTACCAATGCCAGAAGATAATCCTAATAGTGCCTATGCTAGAAAGAAACTTGCCTCAGTATTAAGCAAGTTATCCAATCAAAACCCTTATCCAGACATGAAGAACCCTAGTATTGTGAAGCAATTAATGACACCTCAAACAAATTTACCTCCCTTGTCAACATCCGGCAATATACAACTTCCACCTGGTATTGTAATTACAAGGCCCAGAGGTCAACCGATCCAACAGATTCGGCCTGTTGGAAGATATCCTCAACCTCGAAATTTGACAACTGTCAGAGGTCCAAATCCGCTTCCAAGAAGACCCTATTCACCCAATATTACCACTACTGCCTCTCATCTTGCATCATCTGGAATATCAATCACACCAGTTACAAGAACAGGTGCAGCTCCTGTTAGACCACCATTACCAGGAGTTAAAAACGTCACTCTCACGCCAATAAGTGTTACCTCGAACAGAAATGTATCTCATAGACCTGGTGCACCTCAGCCTGTGGCGCTGTTTACCAACGTTGCTGGTTCAAGTGGCATGATGGGTCAACCACAAGCTAAATTCCCAATAAATATGAATTTAAGGCCACTTAGACCTGCAGCTCCGTACCAGCGTCTTAGCACTCCTCCGTCTCAGGTTGTAAAGGGTAGTTCTGGCAATACATTTGTTGTGTGTGAAATTTGTGATTCGTATGTTAAGGACTTAGAAGAACTGCGTACACATATGAATTGGGTGCATAAAGTCAAAATTCATCCTAAGATGCTTGTGAGTCGACCTCCTTTAAATTGTCAAAAATGCCAATGGCGGTTTTTCACTGACCAGGGTCTTGAGCGGCATTTACTTGGAGCTCACGGGCTAGTTACTACTAATATGCAAGAAATGGCTAATAAAAATCAAGATGGTGGAAGGTGTATAATTTGTGCTGCTGTTTTCACTTACAAACTTGTTTCTCATATGACTCAGGTTCATAAAGTAACTTTGAAACCAGCACATCTTTCTTATAAATGTACTGTTTGCACAGCTACTTTTACCCTCTATAGGTTATTTGAGAGCCATGTTTTTAACGTTCATAGTGGTTCAGCAAAACGTTCAAATGAGGAGTCAACTGCTGTAGAACCTCCACCTAAAAAAGTGACTGCCAGTGTAGGTCCAAGAAAGTGCAAGGAGTGTGGCTATGTAACAGAAAATTTGCAGAAACACATAATTGCCAAACACATTAAAATGTGTAAAGTAAAATTATGCCGAATTGAAAAATGTAAAAAGTGTCTGTATTCATCAGATGAAATGCTTGTTATCAGGATGTCTGACTTTGGTCTTGATAGTGATATGGATGATAGTGGAGATGATGATGATTCTTCAGAAGAATCTTCTGAAGAAGAAAAGGAAAAAGAGAATGAAGAAAAAGAAATAGGTATTTATTATATCTTAAAATTTTTTACCATGTTTTTAGCTAAATGCATTAACTTTACTGAAATTAGGATGCTGACTTTGATTTATTAATAATAAGAGTTTAAATGATTATTATATTTACCAAGTATATTTGCTTTTCTTTTTTGGCCCAAAATAAATGATTTGTACAATTTGTAAATATGGTTTGTGTAATTAATGATATGAAAAGGAAGTATTAGTATACATTTATTTTTGTGAATTAATAGGCCCATTTTATCAGGGCAAGATTTCTAGAATATCAAGTAAACAAATTTGACTTATTAATTGACCTTACTTTTAAATTTTTAGTAAACAAAAATTTCTTTTAAAATACAATATAAAATAATTAAGTGACTGTAGATTATGATAATTATATCAATTCTATAAATATTAAGCTAGAAACATCATTAAATATTTGTATGACATTGTTATTTATTGTACTGGTTTTAACAATTCCCGGCTTAATGCTTTTTAACAATTCCCTGCTTAATTAAATTAAATAAGCAATGCACTAAATGTCTTGAAACTAATGTGCAATAATAATATATTTATTAATTAGTTAATATTTATAAAATCATTTCTCGATTTTTTACCCTATCTATAAAAGCACATATAACCTCTTTGATCTTTAATAATAAAAGTTGGAAGAAAAGGACTTTGTCTGGTAATTTAGTGCATACCTTGATGAATGATTCTCCAGAAGTAAACAGGTTGAGAATCCTGCTGACACGAACTTCAAAAAAGGCAGTGACTTATCAAGATACTTTCTGGCTACTCATAGAGGTCCTTCCCTACTGTCTATAAATCCTGTATAAGACCTATTTTCTGTAATGGAGAACCTTCTGCTGCTTCCTTTAAAAGTAGTATGGATATTTTTAAGAAAACCCATAGAAAGTACTCAGACTTATCGTAGGAATGGCTTGTTCTTCTATTACTGCATATAAATTCATAGATTATCTCTTATCTAGTTAAAGAGAAATTCTTTAAGTTCTGTGAAATATGCATGCAACTAGCTGTGCTTCATAGGACAAATTACATACCTGCTTCCCTAAAACTCAGAAAACAACTACAGCTGCCTTTAGGGAAATAAGAGAATATAACCTTAACATAACTTCTCATCATCCCTTTTGGGTATTGGCCAACTTATTTTCTAAAATCCTTCTTACAATTTGTCTATTTATATCTAAAAGAAGAAAGATGAAATCTTGCTGACTTTTCTTAGATCCTGCTTTTTGGAAACTATTTTTAATAATTACCCCATAGAACAGTGACTACTTATACATTTATGTCTTTTCAAGTGACACCGAAGCTTTTAGATCAGCAAAGACCGAAATATATATTATCTACAGATATCTAGCCATTTGTAGCAATAAAAAGGCTTACATTTTATCTAAGAGTTGTGATCTCCTTACAACCAATGGAATGGATTTTTATCACCTCATGACTTGTACCTGTTTCAAGGACTACAATTTTGAAACTATCAGCTGGATTAATAGAGCTTATTCATATTAGGCAGCACATAGTGAGAAGTGGTCTTAGTGTGCTTATTAAAATGTTATTTTGTCATTTTTACATTAAATATATTGTGTTCAACAGTCTTAATGAACTCAGTCTTTCAAATGTTACAAAATGCAACTTCATATTTAGCAAATTTTTTCATAAGTTTCATGTGTAATTTATAGAAATGGTATGTGGCCAAATTATTGGACATAGAGGATTATCTGATGTAAGGCATTGTACTAATCACATTACTTTTTTTCGGTTTCAAAAATAATTGACAAACAATTTCAGAAATAGCCATTCGACACTAATAACACAATTCGTTATATATAATACAATCTATTGTATATAATGCATTCAGATTTGTATATTGTATTGTAATTTTTCACTAATATACAGATTTTTATTTCTTGGAATGCTTCAATTAATTCTCTGTCCCTCATTTTATGCTCTATCAATTTAATTAATTTTACAAGAAAATTTTACACATAAAATTTATTTGTTAAAATTTTATTTGAAACTAAAGCTTATTTAATTTCTAAATTACTCTTAGGAAAAAATGTTTCAATATTCTGTTTTAATTTCTTTGATAAAAAAAATACCTTCGAATGGATTTAATTCTTATCAAATTTAGAATAAGTTGATGTAAGCTTTCAGGATGATAGATCATTATCTAAGTCATGCCTATTCAGTGGGATTGCAGGAAAAATAATAATTCTGTGTGGGAAGGAGACTATAGTCATTATGTTTAACTTGAGGAATAAATATCATTTTAAAAGTATTAAGTCTTAGTGTCATAATTGTAATTATATGTAGTGCATTTAATAATAAATAAATTTGAAAATGCTATTTAAATTATTTAAAATTTTTAAATGATAATTTTACTGTACATTACATTGTATTGACTTTCAAACTAATGAAAAATGTTTAGTACATAAACCAATAACCTTCAAAAATTAAAAAAAAAAATTTTTTTGTGACTTTTAAAATCAAAGAAGCATAATGTTTAAGTCAGAATCACCAGGCATAGGATTAATTTTTTAATGGATTAATCATAATTCATTTTTAGTTGCATAAAAAATGAATGCTTATTTTCATCTATATAAATAATGCTTTCTTCCATAATAATTTGGTGGAAAAGTTTTTATAAACAAGAAAGAAAGTAATGCTATTATAGTCAAATGTATAACTTAAACTATATCAAAACCACAGGAGACGTCATAAATGACTTCTCATAATTTCAAAAATAAAAGGAAATTGTGAAGCTATCTAAGCAAGACTACATATATCTTGTAGAAAACAAACCAAGATGTATTTAGCTACATTAAAATTTCTCACCTCTACAGATAATGAATTATTATCAAAAATATATTTGAAGAAACTGAAGATCAGTTTATAAATAATATCTGAACAGAGTGTCATCTGTAGTAAATATTAAAAATATTCCACCAGAATTTATAGTTATCAAATATACACTGTCCATCTTCAACATTAATTTTCTTCAGTTGTGTGTATCTGAACTTCTTGGGTGTGGGAGACATTTCCAGTAAATGTGTATTCACAAATCCTCTTCTAAAAGGTTTAAAGAAATAATAGTAATTAGTAAATGCAATTTTTCTTGGTAATCATCTTTTTTTTTGGGGGGGGGGGTAAAGTTTCTCTTTTTAAAGGAAAGGTTGGAACTACTGAATAAATTAATTGCTGGTGCAGTTCATTTAAAAAATTCCAAAATGTACTTCATTACCTGAAATTTATTTTCCAGAGCAAAGTTAGCAAGTGTCTTTGTGTGACACACAATGAATTTGGGGCATCTCAAACTGTATTATTTAAGTGACATGTTAAGCCACACCATCAAATGCCTCTTAATTTTAATCAACTGTAGATATCTAAATAAATCTCATTTCAGTATCATACCCATGAAAAGTGCATCAATTTTTCAAAAAATGCAAATTGACTTTCAATTAAAATTAATAGTAAATTATTTTGTTTATTATATATGGCCAATAAATACCATGAAATAAGAATAGAAAAAATTGTCTATGAAATAAGTAATAAAATTTTACTCAAAACTCTTAAAACCTCAAATTATGTGTAACTTTATGAAATAAAAGGAATAAAGAGTTATCATTTTAAGTTTTGACTTTATGCAGTAATACTTTACTTAAATATTTTGATGCAAATGGTTATCCGAAGTTACAAGGTATTTGTGTATAACTTTTGGATTTACAATTAGAATAATCTTTGTAAATTTTAACTATTATTGTGTGTGTGAGAGAGAGAGACTATAATGACATCATTGGGTTGTGATAATTTTAGTTTAGTGGTATTAATTAAAATGCTAACTGCTGAAAAAGTAATTAAATTACAAATGACTGAGTATTTTTAATGTATGTTTTCATCTAAAAGTAGCTACAGCATATATAATTGAGGTGCAGATTTATTTGAGCGAGGTATTTTTATTAAAGAAATTTATAGTTATGTCCAGCATGTCATAAAACAATAGCTTTATGGATGTAAAATTAACATTATTTTCTTTCATCTAAAAAATTATGTTTTGATTCTTTTGCACTTATTTTATTTAAGCAGTACATGGGTTTGGGTAATGAAAACAGAATAAAAATTATAAATTCAATCATATACTTTAATAATTTCCTTAATAAAATAAAGAAATAAAGCTTCCTTTATATTTATGTCTGCTCATAATGGTTTTATAATAATTAAAATTGTATTTCAAAAGTTTATTTTAAACCAAGTAGGGATTCTTTGACATATTTTTACTCACCATGATTATACACAAAAGTATTAACTTAATTAAATATAAATTTTTAAAAGTTGTTAAACCCAATTCCATGCTAAATTGACCGGGATATTAAAGAATTTTTAAATGCTGTTGGATTTTTTTTAATTAATAAAAATTATGATTTGCTAGGAAATTTTCAAGCTGAGTATCACCTCAACTTCTACAAGATCAAAATTGTTTCATTTTTAAAATGAATTTTAAAAGTTTTTAATGTATTAAATTAGAAATTTTATGCTTAATTTTGCAAATACTTATAAATTTAAAAATCTTTCTGCATACAGTTTCCTAATCTTCAATATTTTTAAATGATTGCTATATTTCTTTGAATTGAATGATTTACTAAAAGAAAATATTTAATTATTTAAAAAAAAATTCTTATTCAGAACTATAAAATCTGAATCTAATAATCCAATTATATATAAGGACATTCAGCTACTGTCTTAATAAAAAAATAATAAATACATTTTTAAAAAAGGCATCCAAAGCCTGTTATGTAAAATTTAAAAAAAAAATTTTAATCAATATTAAAAAGCGATATAAATTTGAAACACAAAAACTGGAGTCATATTACATATGGGAAAAAGTAATAATTTACTTTTTTAGTGAGTATTGAAATAATTGTAGAAAGTTTTCAGCACAAGTATAGGCTAGCTTATCTTTTCTATAAGCTTTTTTATGTGCAATTTATCTGTTACATGTAACTGCTTTATGCCCCTTACTACAGAAACACCTGCTTTTTTTTTTTTTTTTTTTTTTTTTAATTTTATGGTACAATTTTAATTTTAAATATTATCTATTGATATTGCTGCATTTAAATCATGATTAGATATTTTTTTTATACATAATTTATTTGTTATTTTCATCTTCAAAATGTGAGAAATATATTTGATTTTATTGATGTATAAATATAAAGCTAATATATACATAAACCCAACCAACCAACTAATAAGATATTAAAAAGTGATAATATAAAGTTTTTAAACTGTTCTAACTCATTTTTTATTCACCACAAAAGGCTTATGGTAAATCAAGCTTATGTATTGAATTCTTAATATACTTGCTTAACTGTTTATTTTTTTCTTAGGTTGATGTAAAGGTCTGGTGTATTGCCTCAGGTTAAAACTTTGTGTTAACTGGCAATAACTTTGGAAGATAAAAGATTCTCCCAGAATTTGTCCAGTCTTAGCAGAATTGTTGCTGTGAGCATCTAAATTCTCAAAAACGTATCTCATCAAGCTGGGGTGATACGTTCTTTCTGTTGTATGTGATTGTTTTAATTAAATAGAAAACTATATATATATAATTCGCATCGGAAGAAAACTGATGCCAAAGGCTGTAATGAATTCCAGTTGATCCTTCCTAACCTGTATATACCTCATTAGAAAGTTGAATTGGTGGATGGATATTTTGGATGCTGGTGAAGACTTAATATTATTTCAGAATTGATGCTTCTATTTATGCAAATAAGAAATGCAAGTGTAACTCATTTCAGGTGTGTAAAGGTGCCTTTATACTCAGCCTAAATTTTAATACTGTGCAAATAACATGGCTGCTTGGCAGTCTTCTTTAACTTCACCAACTCATTTGTGTTCCAATTTTATTTGAAAAAGGAACTTCAAAAAATAAGTAGTTAATTTTTTTCCCTAGTGCACAATAATTTTTACTCTGCTCAATTGTTTTATTTCTGAAGCTTGTGCCTCAATCTGCACATTTTTACAATTTTTTTAAGCTTAGTTATAAAAGAATATGTTTGTAGAAAAAAAAATTGAAAGTTATGATAATTTAATAATAAATTGTTAATTTATTGACTTTATAAACTAACTTGCTGTTATTCATTTGTGTTTTGTGATTTACTATTTTTAGAAAACAATGAATAGTTGTTTTTACTCAGAATTCTCATTTCTTTTTCAATGAAATTTGTAATTGGTTACATTGCTTCATTGAACATAGTTTTATTTCTATTTTTGTACATATTACTCACTTTAATCAAAAAGTAACAAAAGTTTGTTCAGATTAGCTTAAAAAAGAATTTTTTTTTTTAAATTTCTATGTTTTTATTACTCTGATGTAAAACAGAATTATAAAATTCTAACATAAATATCCAAGTCCTTATAAGAGAACTGCTCATATAAGAAAGAATATGCTGCTACAATTTTTTTTTTTTATGTTATAATTTTTGATAGTTCTTGAAAAAACATTTTTGTGAAAAATAGTCTTGTGAATTTAATTCTTTTTCTTTTTATTTAGTATTGACTCCTTTTATATTAACGATTTGATAGCTATTTGAAATTTTTAAAAATTAAAATTCTGTGTAGAAAATTGCTATATTAGCAATTTGAATTTTAAAAGAAAAATTGGCATAAGTATCTGATATTTGCTAAAATATGCTGAATTTTTGTGATTTCTTCTAGTCTTGTATTTAATTTTGAAAAAAAATTTTATTGTTTCTATGATTTACTATATTATTCACAAGAATGCTTATTCACAACTATGTTGCAAAAATCAGTAAACAAAGTATTTGTTTTTTATGATTTATTTTGTGTTCAAAAACTTCTTACATAATATAAAGTTCTGCTTGATTTAAATTAAAAAATTTAGTTATATTTTGTTATCAGTTTTATTGAAGAAAATAATGTGGTCTGTTTATCAAAAAGACAATCTACAGGGTTTTTATTCTAATGCAATTGCAAATAAATGTATGTATATATAAATAAACTATTATATCTAATAAATTTATTTTCTCTTTCAAAGCGCATTGGATGAATTTCAATTTAGTTTTAGGGGGGGGGGGATAATAAAATCAGCTTCCATATTGTTACTAGTTCAGATTATATTTTATTTATTGATTTCTTCTTGACAAACTTGCTTATAATTTTTCAAAATATATAATTAATTGACAAAAGATTTTGTAACCAAACTTTTCTAATCTTATCATTTGTATTTTACTATTAGTATATGTTTTCTATAGGTTTGTTTTGCATAGTCTTTCAGAAAGTAAAAGTAACTAGATTTTCTTGCTTGGTTAAAAAATTGTTTGTATCTCTTTTTAAATTTTACTATCCAAGAAAAATTAAAAATAATAAAATATGTTAATTATATTAAATTAAAATCTATGCCTTTAATTTCCGCATTCTAAAAAGTCTGCATTTGCATTAAAATAAGTGTTATAAGTATTGCCAATGAATATAAACAAGCCTAGTTATTAATGAAATGATTAGTTCATATTGATGAATAAAAAAATAAGCATGTTTTTAATATCATCAGCCATTGAATTCATTATATCTGTAGAAGAATTGGCTAGCAAATTATAAATTTGAATATTTTGCAATCTTATTTGGATTTCAAATGCGAATTTCCAAAAATGTACAAATTTGTTGCACTTTATTCATTTCAATTGCTTTTTAACTGAATAATATTAAAAGAAAAAGATTTTATAGTTTGCTGTTAAAAGCGCATTTTTAAATTTCGATCGTTGTGGCTGTCTAAAATATTTTTCTTCAATATTAAATATATATTATTTTAATAACTGTTTATTCATTAAAATTTCTATGTGTGTAAGTAATGTTATCATTATCAAATAATATTTACTGGAAGAAAAAAAGCTCTGTCATTAAATTATTACAAATAATTCTTTAATGAGCTCTGAAATTATATTTGATAGTATCTTGAAAAATTTATTTTCGATAGATAATTTAAATAAATGTGCATGAATGAAAGGCAGTTAAGACAAGTGATCATTCATAAGAAAACTTTTCATGTGAAAAGTTATAATTAATGTCTTTCAAATTTAATAGAAAATAATTTTACGGTGTACTAACAGTTATTCTTGTTTAGAAGCTAAAATCATAATGTATTAGAGTTATGGATGTGTAATCTGCTATTTTGATCTTTACTGCTAAAGAATTTTTTTAAGCTTAAATTTAATGGTTTTATTTTTTTATATATTTAAAATTTTTTGTTTATTCAATTTCAGCCTATGTGTATAATTTCTTAACTTTTAAAATTTAGCATTTGATAAATTTTCATTTAAAGAAACATTTAATAGTGTTTAAATATATGTCAAAAAATTTTTTTTCAGCAAAATTTTTTAAAATTATCCTTTTGATATTAAAATCGTGTGTTTGTGCATTTAAATTCCGATTTATACTTTTTTATTATGCCGAGTTAGCAAAAGAACGAATGATTAGTGCTCTGATTTTCAGTTCAATAGTTCGTGGATTCGATTTCCAACGTGGATTTGGATATTCATTTCAGAGTACTTAAAGTTCTATTTTCTTATCAAGTTAGTCGTCGTGCGCAAAAAGTGTGATCTCAGTTTTATTACTTTTTATTTATTACCCTTAAATGTAATCTTTTTAACAAAACAATATTGCTCAGAAAAACGTGAAGCTGATTATAACTACAGTGCAATACTTAAATAATTCTAAACATGTCTTTACATAATATCCTATGTATTTCAAAAATACGTTTGCTATTCAAAATTTTTACTCGTGCAATGATTACATTTCCTTCAGGAACGGCTTGTTTTACTTTATTGAAATAAAGCACATTTATTTCAATCTTGTAACGTAAATAATTTATTTTTATTCATATATTTGTTAACAGAAATGCTTATAAATTATATCGTTCTAAAATAAATGAAAATAAAAATGCTTCTTAGTAGTAAATACTTTAATTATTCGTTTTTATTTTCTTCCCTTTCTTTTACTGGATATTCGAAAAGTAAAGACATTGTTATTTGAAGTAATGCACATACAGGTACGTCAGTTTGTTTTTGTTATTTTTTCTCACTTTACTTGAATGTTCTTAAATAGCATGTGTTCCCGTTATGGGTGAAAGCATAAACGTGTTTCAAAGAGTTGGAAATCCAATCTTAAATTTGAAAATGTTCTCTCCGTAAGTGCTGGCGTGTCAAGGGAAAATGTTTTGTTCAAAGTCTGTGTAGATGAATAGGGATTAAAAAAAAAACGTATAAATATTAATCTATTTGTTCTTATGTTCCATTGAAAATGCATAGAATTCGTATTCCCTCTACTAAATAAAAAGATAATTTTGTTTTGTCTTATGTTATCTGAAAATTTATAATCTTCGAAAATATAAGTTGTATTTTAAGTTAGTTACATAACTTGCAGAAATTAATTTCTCTTTTAAATGTTAGGCGCGGGAAATTTTTTTTTTTTTTTTTTTGGTATGATTTTAGTTCCGTGTTCTGTTAACGCAGCAGTCTGGCTGTGGTACAGTGCACTGCAGTGCTGCAGTAAGAGCGATCATTTTTTTACTAAAAAATGCATGACGTCACCACGCGTAATATAAAATGGCGGCACCAATGTAGAGGTAGTATTCGGCGCTTCATGGTGTGGTACCACTTCATCGATTTAACCTCTTCGTCACATAACGCGACTGCGCTCTATTATTGTAAAAATTATGTTGGCGGTGCTGTTTTTAATCTTGAGTTTTCAATTTCCTGTACAATAACTGCGTTACGTGCACTCTGCTCTGTTAGTGTGCAACATTGCAATTTTTAAACCGATATTTTTTTGTATTGTTTTATTGCATCGCATTTGATTCATTGAAGTTGTATTATTTTAAATCGTTTGACTTTTTTTTTATTTTGTTTTCGGTTTTAAAAAATTGTGGTTTGGCAACATGACCATAAATTTTATGTTTATATTTGATTTTAATATTTTTATTATTCTTCTACTGTTATAAGAAATATCCATTCTGATCATCAAATTTTATGAATTTAATTTGAAAAGTTTGAGATGTTGTGAGTAATATAGAAAATATTTCATATGAAATTTTATATATGTGTTAATATTAGCTTCATAATTTACGTTCGATCAATTGGAATTTGAACATTGGTTGCAAGTTGGGATTGTTAATTGTGTTATCTTTTACCAAGCATTTTCAGCTTTTCAGTTTGTAACTTATCAGCTAGTAAAGTAAGAATTTATTTAATATATATTCTCAAGTATTAAGTATTTTTTTTTTATACCACTGTTAGTTCTCCCACATTTTTTGAAGGAGAATCGAAAGTCGTGGGTCATGAATTGTAAAGAATAATTCCTGCGCCATGTCCGGTTAGCTAAACTTAATGTTGTGTAACTCTTAACTTTTGTAGATGTTGAAAATCACAATTTGAGTTTTATAATAGTTGACATGGGCTAAAAAAATACCCAAATTTGCATCTTAAAAAATTAATATGAAAGTAATGTTACGAGAGAGATGAGGCGAAATGGAAGATTCAAAAGCGGAAGAAAATAGCGGGGTGCGTTTAGGGTAGTTTTCCCGCCACCGATGTAGCGGTGCATCCTGCTAAATATATATTTGACTCCTATAATTTTGAAATTACATGACTGAAAACAAATACAGAATTCTTTATTGAAGATAGATCCAAGTGGCTGTGCATGATGCAAAGATTCGCTGTAGCAATTGATTGTCTTTTTACTAACCCGAGAAAAAACATTTGGTTCTTTTTACGTTATGTAAAAAAAATAACTATTATTATTGCTTTTGTTGTATTTTAATAGAAATATTTTTTTTAAGAAAATACCTTTTGAGACAGCGATAGCGAATTATCTAAGCTGTCATTTGGATAATCATTTCTGGCATTCAGAATTCTTAACTAAACGGCATAAACCAAATCTTACGGTACAAACTACTGTGATTTTAGTGTATTGTTATATTTCGTTTTGGGTTATCTATTGATGTACCTGTAAAAGCTGAACATAAGCAACCAACCTTGGATCTTCATCATGCGGGAGAACGACACGAATAATCACGGCTGAGTCAAGTATCGAACGCATAACCTTCTCGTTATCAGAGCGATGCCATCTCTCTCTGTATTATATATATATATATATATATATATATATATATATATATATATATATATATATTACACGTACATCAATTTTTATTGCATGCAATTTGTAGGAAAATCTTGCTTTAACCTAACAGTTATCCCTTATCTTGATGGTATGTTACTGTGAAGAATCTTACGTTTTTTAATATATTCACATTCCATTTTCTCTCCTTCCCAAACAAGTTTTTTTATTTATACGCAGTCGGTAAAATTCGATTTTTGTGTTAATGTTAGAGAATATTTGACAATTGTTATAAATGTATATTAAAGAAATCCTTCGTTAGCATTCGTCCTAATACATTCGCAGTGATGGGTGCCAGCTCAGGTTTCGACCTCGTCACTTGAGTAAGGTTTTAAAATTTCTGGTACCAATTTCTTTAGCAGCTAAGCTCTGTTAAGTTGTTATAAATACGTGTGACCTCATATTTCCCTTGGAAAATTTGAAAGATATAACTAATTTTGGATTTCAACAGATAAATATTAGTGTGCATTTATTTTTTATTTCAATATGTGTTTCATTCGAAATTTTCTTTTCTCTCTATTAAGGAAAAAATCTTATTAACTTTATTTTCATGATTGTAATTCCCAATTTGTGAGAGTTATGCTCAAAGTGCAAATATGCATGCAAGGATGTTTTTGATGCATTTTATGTACAGCATCATCGACTTCTCATATATAAATACTGACCAATGTAGAACGCTTTCATAATAATTTTAAAATTTCTTTGCTGTTCCTATTCGAACTCCCTGAGAGCTTTAGAACATTAAAAAAAAAAAAAATCCAAATTAGGGCACTAAACATATAGATGAAATATCAATCAATATGGGCTTCTACCAGTCTGGCTATCTTCAGTTGGATCAGATATCGAACCAGCTATTTATCCCCTGTTTTCTTATGTATCTGATAATTACTCAGATACCTTCTTGCCTATTATTTGCAATATGCTTTCAGCTGATTGAAGCAGTAAATATAGCCAACCGCCTTGAAATCTTGGATCGCAATTAAGTGACAAGATCATCACCTGAGTTGGTAAATTTTTCTCTATGAGGCGTAGATGTCAAATCCACTACATTCAAGATAGAATCCCTCTTAAACTGTTTGGATTCTATAGTATAAGATTTTTATTTCCATTATATGAATAATCTACTGATCCAAAATATGACAACTTTCATGTTGTGGGAGAAGTGATTGAGAATGATATATAATGTATCCCGAAGAGTGTGGAGTATCATTTCTGTGACTGTTTTATGAGAAAAGCTACCTATCTGAGCGTCTTGGTCAGAAAGTAGATTGTGATGGCTCGAAGATTCGAAATGAGTATCTCCAAAGCTGGAAAGTTCGTCTGTTTCGCCTACCTTATAAACGGGTACCTGTCAGCATAGCTGGCACAAGACAACAACAATCATGGAAATAATGTTTTCGCGCTCCGCCATAATTTATATACCGCCACACACGTTACTGCGCCTTCATAAAAGAGTCAAACAGAACTAGACACAATTCCTTGGATGTTCGATGCATGAACCACGATTAACATCGTGTTGATTCCCATCCAAACTATAGGTCAAAGATCGAGTATTTTTTTAATGATAACAAATCTACTCATTGTTTTGCATACTTGAACTTGATTGATTGGTAGAAAAATTTCTTAAATTTTTTTCATTTTTATCGACGCGCAATACGCAAACTATCTACAAAAAATTAATATAAAGAAAAAGCAGAGCAACAATAGCGCCACCTCTAGGCATTAACAAATAGCATCAATGCTTGCAAACTATTCGTAAACCTATAAGCGCCATCTTAGAGTTAGATCTATTAAAATTGTAGCAGCTCAAATGTCGACTTCATTTCGGTTCTCTGTTACGAAACGCTTAATGATGGCGGAGTTTAACTATAACCTGTTGATATATTGCATGATTCGGGGCCTCTATCCATAGGTTGAAAGGTGTCATTTTCATGCCTGAAAAATACTCGAGTCAATAGCTGACCAAACCGACCACCGTGCTCAAGCAGCCTATGAAATAATTAATATTCAATATCCTTCGCTGTGTGAACTGAAGAAGTGTTGAACTCGGATACCAATGTGTTCACTTGATCAATTGTTGATTGTGTTCAGTAACCTTGATAGTATAATTATTAGTTCATATTCAGATATTGCGATGTTTTTATCTTACATCTACCAATCGTTGTCTATAAAACGATTTGGCACTTCGTAACTTTGATCATCAGTCAAGTGACGAAATGATACCTAAGCTAAGACACTACTCACGAGACCACAGTGGCTTAGTTGGGAAGAGCGTCATTCGCATCGAAAGGTAGTGAGTTCGAATCCCGACTTAACTGGAAATCCATCGAGTTCATTGGCACGTACATTAGGTCGTGGTAGCAATGTCTTCCAAGTAAAATAATATCTCTGGGTGTGGTAGGTCAAGTATTGGTGGGTCTTATAATCGGTCTCTGCTTCTAAGTTACGAAGATCCTGCTGCATCCATCTTACTGTTGATCTGAACTTGGTACACGCACTTTCCATTCTATCATACCGGATGGACATTTAACCTTACGAAAAACCATCAACTCTTGGTACAACCCTCTATGTCTAAGTTAGGTATCGAACCCGTTGCTTCCAATTCTTGAAAAGATGATTGTCTTCATTAGGTTGGCTGCATGGAACCCTCCCAATGAGCCTTAAGGCATAATATTGCCTTAAAATTTTGTGGAATAATCTTCCGAAATATAGCATTCTATAAATCTGATTTGAATTGATGGAATGTATTCAGTAATATTTTTGTTCCAAATCAATGATTATTTTAATTAAATAGTTGCTGTTGTTACTAATGACACTTGTCGAAGCCAATCTCACCCGTCTGGGATTGTACGAGTGAAGTCAGAGCGTCTTCTGCTTATGAACAGAGCACCTCAACCATGAGGATTAAAGTAGGATTTTGGCCTAAAAATGGCAGCACCAATTGGGTCTTCCAATTTAGAGATAGGAAGCCAGAGAAGACCCAAGGCCTAGCTATCAACATCCCCAGAGGTATTAATTTGGAATGGGAACGTGAAGGACCTTGCGACTACGGCCTATTTTACTTGCTTCTGTCGCCATTAGTGATCACGACGGATCTTTGGTTCAACCGGGACTTGAACTCACTACCTTCCAATAATGAGAACGATGCCCTAACCAACCAGGACACAGCGGCCCAAATAATATAATTCCTCCTATAGATAGCTTAAATTTAAAGCTGTTAGAAAGCATTTCATATCCTTAACGCTTACTTCCCATTTTATATATAGTGTGCCAAATTCACGTGTAATCTGCTTAAATTCCCAGAAGATTCTCAAGCACTCACTTTAAAAGATATACTCGAAGAAACACGGCATCCTTCTTCCATTGCCCGTCACTCCAGAGATTAAATACCTTCCTCAGGGCCATGGTGAACTTTGTGAAACAGAATAACTTGTGACAACATTAGAAATGCAGTTTCATTTGTACAGTAAAACGCAATTAATATAGTTTTTAAAAGGAAATTCTGTTATGTACCTTAAGTATAAGTGTAAAATTCAATTAATATTTTAAAAAATAACTTACAATTGATAGTGCATTATATTATTTAATATTTTTCCGATATTCAAGCTATCTAAATTAGAAATATTTTGCTAGCTTAATCCAGAAAAATTTGTGATAGTGACAACCTGTTTAAAAATGATCAGAATGAGAACAAAAGTTTCTGACAGTAATTTTCAAATATCTTTCGAAGGGAAAAGAGAAAGATTTAAGAAACTATTCGGATAAAAGCCAAGATTTAGCAAATGTTATCAGCAAAGAAAAAGAAAAAAGGCCTGAGAAATATTTCGGAAAACGGCGCCAGAAATCGTCCTTTAAATGCGATCTCAAAATGTGGTGTCGAGGGAATCGGGAAGCGTTTTATTATTTTTTTCGGAGCCTTTTTTGTTTCGTTTCTGGTAGTTGCTTTTTTCTTTATACATGAAATCGGGTGTATGGTTATCAACCCGATTTTCTAAAAATGTTTTTTTTTTTTTTTTTTTTTCTTGTAAATCATAAAGTGGTTGTTTCTTTCATTACAGTTGAGATCATGTGTACGTCACTTTATTTTACTTATAATTGGTCTGTGAATTAATCAAATAATCGTTTTCACCCATAATGTTGAATATACAATTTTGTCCACCCATCAAAAACAAGTCAATGTGTCAGTGGGATGAGCTCTTCAGTGAGCAGTTAGAAAGAACATGTTGGCCAATATCTTAGTGGGATGGGTTATTTTATTTAAATTTGGAGATTTGTCCTCTCGATACCACTATTAAAAAATAAATACTTATTAATCCTTAAGTAAAGATAAATTTATTTCATGTAGCATGTAAAGCACATTAAATATTAGTATTTGATTGTTTATGCAAGCAATAAATAAATCATAATATACACTTTATGGTTAGTTTACATCGGCAAGGACAATTTAAATGGATTATATATATATATTTTTTTCAGTATTTAAAAGGATATTTTTACTGATTTTTAAATCAAATTTAATAAAAGTATTTAGTTAAACATGTGATTAAATTTTTCTTTAACTGAGTTGAATTTACTCAATTCTTTATCTAAAGAAAGATTTGATCTTTATTAAAAAGGTTTATCAGAATAATATATGATGGTTAATATCTTATAATGTAATAATATAATGGTACATTAGACGCTCATTTTTATGAACCTCTAATTTACGAACTAATGGCTAGTCCCTATCACAGACAATGATAATTTAACTTCATTAATGAACTAAAAATCTCTTTTTTTGTCGGACTTTCGATTCTGAAAAAAATAGTTCTCTTATTTTGCACGCGTTTCTTATAGTTTAATTAAATGATTTTTTTCTAATGGTGTTTTATTTATAAAGAAAAAGTATTTTGTGTTAAAAATTTAAATCAGAACTTAATAATCTAATATATATGTATTTTCTATTTTATGAATTGTTTTACCGTCCCTACTAGTTCATAAAAATGGATGCCTACTATATAATGGTTTATCACAATTTCTATACCGGGTTTCGGCGAGGAATTTCTGTTATGTATAAAAGGTCGCGTATTCGAAACCCGACCCTTTTGTACATCATCGTGCTGCGAAACGATATATATGTGAAATATTGATTATAATAACCCTCCTCTGACATGGTGAGGAAATGATGTGATTTATGCCAACTTAAGTGTCCATCTCAGCATAATTCCCTGGTTCAGAATGAGGTAATTAGCTGTGTTCACCAGCTTCAATCGCTACAAATAAGCAATTATAATGATAAAAGCAAATTTTCATATATGTTCAGTATTTCATCAAAAACAGCATTTTCTAATAGTGTGGAAGTGAAGGTGCCAGCTCAGGTATGGATCTCGTCACTTGGCCGTGGTTTCAATTTAAGAGACGATGGGGGTGCTTTGGGGGATTTTGAGTCGGCAGAAATAGAATGCCGCAAACGTATAACAATCAAATATTTTCATGAGAATTTATGATCACATTAAAATCTTTAATAGTATTTTAAAATATAAATATGTTTAATTTTATTTTAGATGTAAAGTTTTGATCATCAACACCGAAGAATTCCAGTCGTACGAATTCCCCATAGAACGAAATTTTCCACAGAAGTTTGAAAGTCTGGAAAATATTCTCCATAATTCTAAGACAATTTTTTATACGTTATCCGTTCGCTTATAAGCATACGCGTTTGGGCTGCAGGCGTCGATTCTAGATATGATTCTATAAAAGTCTTAATATTTACGTTATATCTAGATATTGTAGATAAGATATAAATATTAAGATTAATATGACAAAATGGTGGAAACCTTGGAACTGTGCTTATCTTCCTAAACGTATTGTACAACAATATTATATTTCTGAAAGAACTAATGTGCAACCAAAAACATTTTTTTTGCTGGTTGCATATTTGATCTCAGCCTATAGTGTAAAATGAACTTCGAATTACTATAAACTGTCACGCCTATGATGTGAGATCCAACCTACGAACTACTGAATTGAGGACTGGAGTGATAACCTTTCAAGTATCATCTCAAATAGAGAAAAATTTGTGCGTTTAAAACAAAGAAGGCAATTTTAAAATAATAATTTTAAACAAATAATATTTTTGAAGTCAAATAAATTAAACAACATGAATTTCCCTTCAAATTGGTTGATGTTAAAAGAGTGGGAAATCTTTTTAACGGTCATGGGTTCGATTCTGAGCTCTGGCGTGGATACTTGGAATTCATTTTAGTTCACTTCGGTTGATTTTACTACGTTATGTAAAAGAGAGAATAATTATTATTTTCTTTTCTTTAATTTCTCATATTAAATATCGTTTTATTTACTTTAAAAAATAAATCGTGCGTGTAAGCAATTTTTATACTGATGAATTTGTTGAACCACATTTTTTAGATAATTTTTTCATGTTTATGAACGTGTAAGTTTTTAATTCTTGTTGCAGTGATTAAAGTAATTTCACAAACGCGTGTTCCCATTTTTCCGAACGGTCCAGTTACATAATCAGCGTCTAGTGTCTGTTTATATGTGGCGATGTTATGTAAATAAACCGGAAGTTAAAAAATCCGCGGAAAAAAAAGAGATCTTGACACGTTATTGGAGGTTCCCCATTTCTCATCTCGCCTTCCCGCGCTTCGGTTGCGCCCCACCGGAAGTGGTTGTGCGGCAGTCGTGTACCCAGGCCACGGACGAAACTACGCAGTTGCATAACCGGTGTACCACGCGCGTGTACCCCTTCCTCCTCAACAAACTCGCTCCTTCTCTCGATCAATACCTTTCTCTTCGAGCCGCTAGTGAGCTAGCTCTCTGCGGGGGGGGGGGAGTCGCAACACTCCGGATTTTAAAGGTTTTCGGAAATAGTTGCCAAAAATCGATGGGGCTGCACCGAACTTGCATATATTTAAAATGCATGCGGGAGGCGCCCATGCAACATCGATTATAGATAACCAGATCCGAGAGGGAGGGGACGTTATTAAATCAACTATTACTAGTCACGTGACTAAAGGACGCGTTCACAGCGAAAGACCACTACCTCGCTCCAAAGGAGTTTCGAACCATCTTTGCGTGTTTCCTCCCTACAGTTGCCAAACTTGCTGAGTGAGTGGGTGTCTTGGAAAAAATTGTTTTGACCTACAATAAAATAAACAACATTGTTTATTCACAAATAACCATAGTTTTAGTATAGAGAAATGTGTACTTCTGTAACTAATTTTTAAATTTCTTTACGTCTTTAAGTATCAAAATCCAATTTAAATTTTTTCCCTCTAATTGATCTTCTTATATATATTAAGTTGGGGAAAAAGAAATCCATTATTTTTACGTGAACTTTATGTAACTTCTTTTGGATTCGCTTTGTAAAAAGGTTTAAAACAGCTTCCATGTAGATTTTTAGGTCTTGCGCGTTACGACTGCTGATCAAGTTTGATAATTTTTGATATTTTATAGACATTCTCGACGATGTTGTATCCATGCGAGGTGCATCTTTATCATTTAAATACCCAAACGGAATCGACGAAACCAAAATTGTGCGTAACTGGTTGTTATAGTCTTATATAGGACGATAAACACCTTTCACAATTTTAGCTACCCGGCTATCTTTTTCGCCGTTACAAGAGAAAAACGAAAATGTATCGAATTTTCTGTTTGTTGTCTTCCATTTTTAAAACCTTGTACTCGTAACTGAATGAATCAAACAAAAAACTGCAAGAGGATATTTTAGTGTCAAATGTCACCTTCCCAACGAGCATAAATCTGAAATTGTTTGATAGATACCTCACGAGATAGCGATCACTACAGACGTCTACCGAAAAAATAATGGATTACTTTTTCCCCAACCTAATATATATATATATATATAGCTCCATCCTACATAGCAATCAAATAAGTCATATTTTGGAGTGGAGGGCTTATTTTTTAAATCATAATTTTACACTAGAAATCACGTGAAAGCAACTATACACAGTGACATAGTTTTGAATATGTATACGTACTTCAGAGGCGTTGCGTTCTGTATATATGAAGCCGAGCTGCCAGGTGAATGATCCTTTTGTGTAGCTGTTCATGGGTTCGATTCCCACTTTGGGTTTGAATGTCTTCATGTGAAATGATACTTTGGGAGTAGCAGGCCAAGTCTTAGAAGTATTCTACTTGGTTCCTTGCTTCTAAATTACTATGACCCACCTACTTTCGGGGCAATGATGGCACACCCATTGGGTATTCATTATATAAGATGCCATCGCTTCCGCCTAATTTAGCGCTGATATGTAAAAATCCTATAGCAGCCTAGTATTGGAAATATATATAAAGACAGTCTTCTTAAATATATATTATCTTGTCTTTTCTATCCATTGTCATCTTCACAATTTTATAATTACATAATGATAATGCTGAACACCATTATTAGGCTAATATGAGCTCCTTTATGTTTACAATATGAACTCTTTTATAATATTTATATTGAAGTCCAAGAAGCTAGTTTTGAATTTAAAAATTATGTTACTAAAACAAGAGATTTAATTCTATTATAATTATTTGCATCAAAATTATCTTAATAAATAATATGAAGTGAAAGTCTTTAAACTATGTGTGATTCTTTTTTATAATACAATTTCCTGTAGTTTAAATTTTTTAAAAAACGTATTACTCAGCTATAGAAATTTACATAATTATTAATAGTACAAATTCCATAACTGCAGAGTAATTTATTTAAATGTACTTAAATAATATTTAAATATTTTATCAGAATCACTTAAATATTACTGAATATTATCAGATAGCAGTGTATATGGAGTTAAGCTTTTACATTAGAGTAAGTGTAATCTTGCTTATCTATTTGATAAGTTCAAAAGTAAAACAAAAAGAAAATGAATCCCAGAAAGAAAACGAATAACCATTTTGTGAAAAAAAAATAAAAAAGATATTGAATAATTGAGAATAAAACTAATGTGAGTGTGTGTATGTACTATATTATAGCAGTCTTTTCAACTAAGAATAATTTCCCCCCAATATCACATAGAAATTTGAATGAAACTTAATTCCTGTATTTTGAAATTATTCATGATAGTGTTATCAAATCTCTTTCACACCTATTACTATATTACAGAAACTCTGCATATTTATAAAAAAATTTTTATTTGCGATTATAATTTATCGTGGATGAGCTATTAACAAAGATATATTTAGATTTTTATTTTATTTATTTATTTATTTTTGAAGAAAATGAAAGCTATTATTTATTCAAGATTATTAACTTTTTTTATGAAATAATTATTTAGAATAATGATACGTTCTGGTTTCAAACAGACATATAAATAAGATTAATATTTTAAATTTTCACAAAAAATTAAATATGCATATCACTTTTAAGTTTAAGAATGTATTATAATATTGAAAATTTAAAAATTCTTCGAAACTCGATTCTGATTTTCTTTTTCCACGTGATTTTTGATGCTATGGCTTTATCAACTAACATAAATCAATAAACAACTATTGCTTTTAAAAAACTAAAAATTTTATTAGAAAAATAATTAAATCTCACTCGCAAGGTATTTTAAAATTAAAAATATATATAAATTAAGAAACATTTATTTATATAGGAATACAAATCGAATTGTTTTTTGTGAGAGCACTAAATATGTTTTCTTTATGAGGATATAATAAGCTGTAATAAAGTTTATGAATTAATAAAATATTCTCTTTTTAATTGTGTAAAACTCCTTTTGATTCCAGAATACAACTGAGAATTTTTCATTTGGAGTAAAATAGTGAGTTTGATTTCAGTTTAGAATTATTTTCATTCAAAAAAGGCTAAGCAAACACATTTTTAAATCGAGAGAATAAACATTCCACCAAACTTAACGGCGAAATGGTAAAGGAAAATGGAATTCTATATTTTCTCTTATAAACATCAAACTTCAATAGTTGCTTTGTGTTTCTTCACTCTGAAGTATATGTCATGACGTATGAATAAAGTACGGTGACGTCAAGCACAAGGAAATTCTTTTTATTGAAAGAAAATATTGAAATGGCGCTATCTAGTGGCGGGAAAGTGAGCAAAAATGTGATTCCAACCGCTAATTTTACTCAAATACACATTTTTTTTTGACAAGTTTTCTCAAAAATATTAAAGTACTTTACATATTTGTAGAAAAATATAAATGTTTTTGTATATTCATATTATGTTTTATTTCTTCTAAAGTATTGATATTCATTTCATGTATATAAATTAATGTTTTACTATTTTCATATCGCGTTTAGTTTTCTATGAAGTATCGATATTCATTTCAAACGATTCAATCCAGGTCCATTTAGTTCTCTTGTATAAAAATTGAATGTGAAACATATGCAAATTTTTCCGGATTCTGTTTATTCTAAAATGTAAAATTTTTTTCTTTTATTGAATTAAAATTTTGCATACATTTTTTTGTGAAATCTTCTTTTTTTAATTTAAACTTTTAACAATTATTATGTTCACAAAATACGACTTCCAAGGTTATTCTGAAACCACATGAAAAGCTAAATAGACTTGACCATATTAAAATCAAATAATATTTTTAATCACAATAAAATTCACTGTGTTTAAAAATATTACATTATATACAGTAATCACAGGTACAGAATACTAGCTGAATATTTTTGAAAGATTATTTAAGATTCATCATGTATTATTAACATCTTGAAAGACTTTTTGTAGACAGAGGGCCATGTTCACATGTTTTGCGAAGGAGGAAACCAGTAAAATTTTAAGCACCCATCCTTTAGTAGGTGTACCACCAAAACAATAATAGTTTCCTATTGATCAACTGCAGCTGCTATCGAATTCATGAATTTCATTCCAAAGAATATGGTCCTCCTACTTGGCTTTATGTTTGACACAGTTTGTCCTTTTTTTGGACCTTGTACCATGAACAAAACTTACCAACCTATTACTTGGGCATAGTGATTTTATTAGTTGACCTTAAGCAAATTTGTTGAATATGTATAATATTAAATTAATAATAATCAAAGTTGTTTTTTAAAAATTGTATTAATTAGGTTATTCTAGTACGTTTCTGACAGTCTCATTTTGATTTAGTCACAATGCGGCCAACCATTTCGTCATATTAAATCTCAGTCGAGTGACAAGGTCAAAATCATAACTGCAACTTTCAGCTCTACGCCACCGGTGGTACATTAGAAACTCCAGAACTTTCTATGCTGAGATTTTTTCCCACATACTTTCAGTCAGGTACTACTTTTCATATTTTATAAGCAGTTATGGAAAATTTGTATAGTATATGTTTAGTGAAAGATAGTTTATTTAGAATTAGGCAATTACGTTAGATTCTTACGATTAATATGATAAATGCACTACTGGCCACCTAAAGTGGAACATCAAGAAAGTCCAAGGATATCACAGCAAAATTTATTTGGCAGGTAACACGTTATTTACAGACCAAGTGATTGAAATAACTTCTTGCTAAATATGGATCAAGGCAAAATCACTAGTGAGTGAGCACCAGCACACTTCCCTATTTCTTTGTGTTTAGAGTTGACCTCTACCAATTCTATGGAAGTTCTTTGGTAAGAGTGTTCGTAATTCAGAAGCTAAGCAGAAGAACCTCCAATACTTAATCTGCCATCCCTAGATATATCATTTCTCTTGGAGGACATTGCAACTACGATTTATTTAACGTGCCTCAACCCCCTTGAATGAACACGATGTATCTTCAGTTATGACGGGATTTGTACTCACTACATTCCAATAATAAGAACGCTCCAACCAGAACATGGCGACTTCATAAAATCAATAGTCAATGCCATTGTTTGCTGTTCTTGGCACACTTTGGCATAGAATCAGAGAAGCTTTGGAGCATAGTAGTTTATATGGGGGGAGGCAACCACATATTCCTAAAATTGATATGATATAACAGAAGGTGGTGTATCCCAGGTATATAGAGCAAGCATGAACCCACACGATTTCGGTTTGTGATAGATCGGAAAAACAAACAGGCCAAGGAAGAATTAAGTTTAATTAGTGAATTAGAAGTTTTGAATATTGCATACCACATATGGTCTCGAATAAACCTTTTGGAATGTGGTTAATGGTAAGCGATGTATGTATGGGAGGACCTTCAGCACCTCAGGGATGTTCAATGTATCGGCAATATTTGTAACGTTTTTGCAAATAGAAGATGATATATAGATTAGAAAAGCATTTTATAGATTTGGAACAAACGGCTGATAAGGAGCCCGTTCGACGCATGCGCAATAACTTTGTAACTCTAATTATGCGTGTTGTACACCACTTTATATATATTTGCCAAATCATATATTTAAAAAGCAGAATGAGATATTTTCCAATTTTCAATCAGAGTTTTAAGAATTTCCGATCCAATTACTATCGAATATTACGTAATATTTTGGTACTCTTTATGATCATGTGACATTCTATTATAAAAAGTGTAAATCTCCTTTTTCGTCTTCTATTCAAACTTACCGTGATTAAACTAAATTCTTAAAATTTCTCTAAATAACGTTTTTATTTACTCTAAATTATCAAACAATTCTTTGAAGAGAGAGAATGAATAACCTCGTTTTTTATGCATATTACTTTTTTAAAATTATAACCATTTTAATAGTTGTATAAGATTTATTATCCATTTGACGGCAAATTCTAAAAAAGTAAGATAAAATAGTCTGTACCCATTTGGAGCAAAGATCTTCAAGTTGAATCGATGATGTCATCTCACACCACTCTTTTCAACCAATCACTAAACAATGTTTCAAAGTCTTGAGCATTTCAGTATTACAGGGGTCCCTTTGGTTTCATATTTACAGATCATAGGTGCCGAGAAGAAATCTAGTTTTATATTCTAAAGCCTTACTTAATATATTGTTTCACATCAATATATTGTTTTGGCCACGGTGGCCTGTTTGGATAGGGCATCATTCTCGTTGTGGTGAGTTCGAATCCCGGCTTAGCCGAAGATCCGTCGTGTATTCACTAATGGTGACTGGGGCACGTAAATTATGTCATCGCATGTCCATTCCAAATCACTCTGGAGGTGGTTGGAGCCAGGTTATGGGTCTTCTCTGGTTTCAATCTCTAAAATGGAAGATTCAGATGGTGCTGCCATCTTTGAGCCAAAAGTCGTTCTTCCACCTTCGAATGAGGATGCTCTATTCAAAAACGGAATACGTTCCGCTCTCTCTCTGACTTCATTCGCCTAGTCTCTGGTGGGCGGGCTTAGCGTTGCCAAGTGTCATTAGAAACAACAACATATTTATAGCTGTGTTAATATGAGATTCAATTTCGAACCCTTCAAATAAATAAACAATTACTGCTTAAATACGAAAATTAATGTCTTAAAATGTTATGTCCGTGTGTTCAGATTTGTTATATAAGCTGTTTTATTCCTTTTATTGAAATAATCAGATCATCGTGAATGGATCATTTTGTAGCATTCTCCTGATTTGACCAGACTGAGCAATTTTTCTTTATCTATTATGTGTGCACATTTCCTACCAATAATAATATAGGGATAAGAATAGAAGCAATTTCATGATTTATATGTATAACATAATGGGCATGTCAGATAAAGTTAACAGGATTTGAATTAAGATCGCGATTTTTTTCTTCTTTTGTGCAGTACCTTCGTTTTGATGTAAAGAGAATACTATCTAATTTTTAAACCATCACATTTATTTTTGTTTACATTTTTTAGTATTATTCTATTTTGTTGCTATTTGCGATGATGTCGACACATAATAATAACAACCTCGATAAAATTATAACTCCAATGGCATCATTTTATCATCACATATTTAAATCCAGTTCGTAGCCATATTTTATCAATCAATCATATCTTCTTGGTAAATTAATTTCATAATCGCCAAACGTAAAAAATGAATGAGAAAATATTGAGAATTTTAAATTTTACATAAGAAGGAAACTTTTCCAGCTAAATCATTTGGCATAAAATTAATGTCCATGAGAATAAAAGTAGCGCACAGTCTAAGACCTATTGTAAAATTATATTTTTTTATAACACCTGCCACAAAGAATTCTCACCTATTCAGAACTATAAGGGGTACAACAGATGACATTTTCTGTAGAGACAACCAAAAGGTGAGACATAGTAATTTAGTTTGAATCCCAGCTTAGTTGTGTTCAGTAGAGTTAGCTGGGGCACGTTAAATATATCATGGTCGCATTGTCCTCCATAAGAAATGATACCTCTTGTGTTGGCGAGCCAAGTATTGGGGAGTCTTCTGTTTGGTCTCTACTTCTAAATTATGAAACTCCCATCCGGCTGCTTCTATCTAACTGGTAGAGCCCAACACAGGACTAGGGACCAGAATGCATGCTGGTACAACAACAACATCGTAACCTCGAAAGTATCCTCTTAATTTAGAGGCCGAGACCAAATAGAAACCCTCACAAGTACTATTTCACTTGGAGGACATTTCGACCACAATATATTTTTCGTTTCATAGTTATTACTAATAAATCTAACAAGCAGATTGGCAAATTGGGGCAAAGCAGGTGACAAAAATGTGCTACCTACTTTGCCCCAATCACAGCTATTTCTTGGGAAATTAAAGAATGTTTTCTTATGTAAGTTCCAAATCGATCTATAAGAACATTATTTGAAGCTATAAAAGAAAAATTTTTGCGTTATACAGTTTTTTATCTTGTTCGTAAGCAAGTATGTATATATTTTTTATTTTCTACAAAAGTGCCTCTTTCTGGTTATTTCCCATAATTCTGAATATACTTATACTAAATAAATTTACAAATTGTTTTTGCTTAATTGACTAAACTTCAAAAGTGATATCACAAAATAAAAATTGATAATTTTATGAATAAATATGCTGTAGAAACATTTAATTAGATGAATGCATTCGTAATGCTATTCCCCTCCCACCTTTGTTTGGATTTCGACAATAATAAAATTTATCTTTTAATATATTTGAAAATAATACTATGAGATTTATTTCAGATATATTCTAGATTTTATTTAAGATAAAATATAGACTTTGTCAGAAAAAATTACCGCGTTTATATTTTATATGTAGTAATTTAAATATATATTTTCCTTTATCTAATCCGCTCCAATTTTCTCGGTGAATATAGTCAAAATAATATATTCCTGATAATATGGGTGTCACATAAAATAAGAAAATGCGCAGTATGATTAAAGATATAATAAATTGTATTGAAAAAACATTTATTATGAAAAAGATCTGTCTGATCCATCTCATCGCAAAGTGCGATAAACAGATGAAAGCACGAGATCAATCAAGAGTGATAATTTCGAGAACATTCTAATAATACTTATCGATTTTTAGTTTCTAGTAACTTTTAAAACGATGTTAGACATATTTAAAAAAAAATATATTTGGTTCTTTAATAACTAAATTGAAAAAAAAAAAAGGATTATTTTCAAACTGCGCATTTTATACATTATTCCTTTGTACCGCTCATGTTTTGTTTTCCATTTCACATTAACACATTTTTCGCCATTTTTTAATTTGTTTTCGCTATAGCTTTTAATTTAAAATCTGCTGTGTAAGTTAAACGTTTCCACTTTCGTATGGCGATATACGAATTTGAAATAATGTCGAGACAAAATGACGTTAATAAATTGTAACTGTAACATCTTTACGAGGAACCGAATTCGATCTTGAATGTAATTAGACAAAGCTGATTGTAGCTGAAATAACTAAACCGTGTTGGGGTACACCTGTTATTTATTTTATGAAACATAAATAGCATTTCTTTCAAAAATATTTTGTAAACTTTTCTAATGGAGAATGTTTTTTATCAGATTATTCACGGCGGCGTATTATTCACAGAGCGAAATTTTTTAACACATAATCCACAAATTATATACAGAAAAATAAGGTTCAATACTTTTCTAATTAAATTTAAACAACAATGTTCATCTTTGGAATTGCTTGTGTACAAAATGTTTGCGTAAAAACATATGTTGGACATAAAACAAATTTTAAATATTAGTATGGTATGTACTGCATAGTGATTAGGATTTTACTTAACACACATATATACACCGTTAATAATCATGTGACTACACTCACGCAAAAGAAATGAGGCTCCTCCCCTTTTGATTTTCCAGTCAGAGATTAAATGGATTGGTTTGCCACTCACTCGCATATCCTACAATCGTGTTTTGTACTTGAGAATTAAGTCAACTGGAATTTATACATATATGGTGATTCAGAACCACAATATAAGCTTCTACGTCCTAGGTAGAAGTTTAGAGGCTTATATTAAAGGTCATATGATTTTTAAATTCAAAATTTTGAAATAAAAAAATATATTATAGAACTAGATGCTTAGTTATGTTAGCTTGTAGGAAAAGGATACATTTATTTTATCAAACAGATTAAGAAAATAATTTCCCCAATGAAAAACTGTACACTCATGTCTATAAATTAAGGATAAAAGACTAAAATCATTAAAATTCCTTTCCCCCTCAAAAAATCATCTGTGGAATTATCACATCATCAAAAATTACCAGCAAATTACAAGAAACATTCAAATGATGCTGATATTATATCATATTAATAAGAGAAAGGTATACAAGAAATGGTAGCAAGAAGTAAAA
Source organism: Latrodectus geometricus (assembly GCA_026290005.1). NCBI lineage: Eukaryota > Metazoa > Arthropoda > Arachnida > Araneae > Theridiidae > Latrodectus > Latrodectus geometricus. The sequence continues at coordinate 126,854 of JAPDSC010141015.1, forward strand.
TTCTTCAGAAGGGTTCTAGAAGTCTTCGAATGCAATAACTGAATGAGTAAGATAGAAGACACATGTGAACGATTGTTTACATTATAGAATTATCAGCCGCCTGGAATATGTGCGTCTTTAGATGGTAGTATCGAATGAACTTAGAACTGTCAATACACATTACAGTATAAGTTCCTCTCCAAGTAACAATTTCGAATGAAGATCGGTATGGTATTTAATAGTAGCTGAAGGGGGGGGGGAAGACAGAACACCGTATGCAACCTATCTTGTCGTTTATCTGCAACCAAGCCAAATCGTGCGGATGTTTGGAAAATATTGATCATGCTCGCAGGGCTTTCAGATGTGTTATTATGAATACCATAATTTTATATTTGTGATTATAGAATGAAAGATTGAAGTGGAACTGAATAAATTGTGTAAATATTGAATTTATTATTAAATTAAAAAGGCTAAATAATTTTTCCAAAAATTTTAAAAGAAAAAACTAAAGGAAAAGAATAGAAGCAAGTTTGAATATTTTATTTTATAAAGTTTAAAATAAAAAATATATAATTTCGCTTTAGAACTATAATTCAAATTTTTATTAAACAACATCAATAGGTCCACTAAAGGTAGTAATAATCTGGGCACGATATAACAAAATTATGACTAATATAAGATCAATATTGGTAATAAATGTGGGATCAACATAAGAGCAGCCTATGCTGCTACGTCAATATCGGCACAAGGCTATTTTGCTCCTGGTTTTTTGTAAACGCCTTTAAAACATATTTCACTTTTTTTTATCTTCAGCATGAAAAATAAAATTATGAAGATGATTTAAGCAGAATAAGAAAGTAAAACTGATGGAGAAAATAAAGAAAAAATTTATAAAATCATTTCATAATCTGAAAAAAAATGATAAGTTTATAAGTAAATGTAACTCAATACATGAAAGTAAATGGAAAATATTCTTAAACACACATCGGGTTGTTTGTCGCTCAACGGTCATTTTCTGCACAAAAGAGCTAGGTAAACCGGGACTTACGGCTTAAAGTGGATTCTGAATTACAACAAAGATCCATACCCCAAGGTGGGATTGGAATCTACGAACTGTTGAACTAATTCTTAAGCTCATAATGTGAGTGTATATAATATAGTTGAAGATAGAAATAAGTATCTGACTCTCTATGTCGGCTTCTAGTACTTGAAGAAAACCTTCGAATCGAGCTTTCTAATAAATCTAATAAAAATAATCGAAACTTTCTAATAAGAAAAGCAAACAGAATGTTGATATTTGATAATTTTTTGATCGCTTAATCAGCAATCAGTTTCTTTATCCCCTTATGGTCATTTTAAGAGTTAATCAAACAGGGACTTATATTTTAAGGTGTATTGCGAGCCACTACAAACATCCCAATCATAGGTGGAGTTCAAATTAACCAACTGCTGAACCCAAGATAATACAGCAGTCAAAAATTATATATGGGCGTTATGTACTTTAAAGTGGGATTACAATAATAGAAACTTATTGTGAACTGAAACTTAGAGTGCAAACAATCTTTATGCATTTATTTGACTGTTATGAATTTTAAAGATGTCACAATTGCAGTTAGACTAGAAAACATACTACTTTATGCATTTGTTTGTGCATTACATACTTTAAAATTAGGGCAAATAAAAAAAATTACCCAAGAAAATAAACATTGCTTTATGTCAATGCAGTTTAAAGTGAAGTCATTAAGAACAATTAGCCTAGACATAAAAAAAAAAAAAAAAAATTATTCTAAATTAGAGATAAGCTGCATTTTTTTAATATTGGTAAAGTAATTTAAGAAGTAATAATAACAATAAATGAGGAATTTTTAAATAAAATAAGCTCAGTAAAAGCATCAATCTGATCAAGACCTTTGGCTTAAAGCGAATTTCAAACCACCACGAACATTTACACCCCAATTAAATTCACAATCTATTGAACTGAAAGCTAGAGTGTTATCTATTCAGTTAATAGCTAAGCGACATTCAAGAAAATTGTTTTAGAATTTCAAAAACTTGCAAAAATATTGGCCAGATTTTGAAATGTGTTTATTTTGTATCAGAATCATATTATTGCATGAATAACGAAAGTTCATTTAATTTTGGATTCCTACTTCTTTAAATCTTTCATGAATAAAATTGTTCTTTAATTTTATAAGATGTAATCCTTTTAGTGAAATGCATGTGCAGAAGTAGTTATAAATATGAACTAGTGACATTGAAAAATACGGAAATAAGTGCTTAAAATCTTAACATACATTGTAGAATGCCAAAAAAATTGTTATACATTTTATCATAAAAAATATAAATACTTGGATAACATGTTATTTGAAAAAGAGGTGCCAGGGCTATCAAGAACATTCCATCTGTTCTCGATTAGTATTCTGGTGGTGGTCCTGATGATTCCTATTGCTTTCAAGAGTTATAGAAATGACCCGACTACATATTCTAGGTTTGCTATTGGCCATCTTTGTGACCTTAAATTTGATGACAAAGGTAAACACTATCCTATCTTTTGTAAATGTGGTGTCAACCCCTCAACACTTTTTGTCCTTGAGATTTACTATATATAACAGGATTTCCTTGTAAATCGCCAGCTATTTCTTGATTTCGTGAGGATTGAGGGGCTCAGAAACAACTATATTGAACTTTGATGCAATGTATTACACATTTTCAATTAGACAATACTTCATCTTTTGCATTTTATTGGAGGTCTGAAAACCTCAAAACAATATATTAGATGAGCATTTCTATCTATTTAAGGTTACATTAAGGAATTTTAACTATTGTGAATATCATTTAGAAAATTATGTGTAGTCAAATTATTGATGATTACAACTGAAGTAAAATTAAATGCATATATAAATGTCTTAAATAAGAAATATATATATAAAACTTAAAAGATATGTTAAATATTTATTATTGTACAACTTTACAAACATACAAAATTTTCATTTACTAAAGGCATCATAATCAAACTAAAAACTTCAAGGTAAAGAGTGTTAACTTTTATTATAGTTATAAATCTGCCCATTCAGGCTAGCTTGCTAAAAATACTTTGGCAAAGTTAGAGATTCTAGAAACTAAAATTAGAAGCACTTGCAGTTGGAACTAAGGATGTCCTACATAAAAAGTTAAGAAATAAATCTAGTAACATTTAAAAATTCTTACAGATATTTAATAACACTTACATAAATAGGGGTCAGCACAGCTATATGAAATACTAAGATTACATTAAGTAATGGTAATTGTACTATGAACAAATACTCCAAAGAAATAATCAACATGGGAGAAAAGGCAGTTGTTTTGAGCAAATAAAAAATGCATATTTTAAATGTAAAATTCAATTAGTTTATGAATATAATTATAAAATTGAATTTTATATTTAACATATAATATGCTTCATCATTAAGACGGAGAGTCTAATTTTTCAAGATATTGAGCATTATTTAAAATGCACTGCCATAATTTCTGCATAAATTACAGAATAAAAAGCAGTTGGAAGACATGACATTAAACTTCATTATAAGCAAAAATATTAATAGATGTGTTAAATGAAATGAATGACAAGTTTTCAGAGATTCAGAAACTAAACACTGTTCATTTTTAACACGCAGATTTCAGATTTTACGAAAACGTTACAAAATTATAAATGATTACCATTAGTGTATGTTATGGGATTGAAGAATTAAGTATACTATTGAGATATTTAAAAATTAAAAGAGTCATAGTATTTGGAAACACCAATTTTGAAAGGTCAAATTTTATGATTGAATTAATGTAATAATTATAATATTGTATTTAGATTTGGTCAGATGATTTTACTAATCAAAATATTGTAAAAATTCAAACTCTAATATCTTCTAAAAAAGTAATTTTTCTTTTTAACAAAGATTTAGGAGCCCAATTACATGCCATTCTTTCCCAAGTTGATGCAAACGTAATTGAGGGGTATAATCAATTAATTTTTAACGTTTCATAATAAAATAGCACTCTTGTGAATATTGGACGAAAAAATATTGCTTGAATATTCCTGTGGTCTTTTCTTACTTGCAATTAACAAATGAAATCATATATTTATAATCTTTTCTATACAAATTACAAAATGAGATTATAAAAACAAAAACATAAAATATACAATAAGCAAAATGAAGTATTGCACAATATATATAATCTAAAAACACAAAACACATTTCCGTCATATTTTCCTTAAATTAGATAATCTCATAGTAATTTCATTCGTTTCTTTTTTTCTTTTATAGTTTTTTTTAAATGTTTTAAGTAATGACCAAAATATTTTTTTTTAAATTTAAAAACGACAAAAAATGCATACTTTTATTTCAGATTTGTGTAAATAAATACTGGATCTTTTGTACAAATTTACACATAATTTTTAGCAAAATACAGCTCTTTACAAACATTCATTTATAATCAATAGATATTTGATATTTTAAATAAACCAGAATAAATAAAAAATTGCAGATTAAAATTAGCGGATTAATTAAAATTGCAGATTAAAAACAATAAGCAATAAGTTTTAAAAGATTAACAGACTGCACTTGCATTTTATTATATTTAAAAATGCTGTTAAATTTTAACATTTAATGGTAAATAGAAAGAATTCACATATAGTGTAATAGTGAAAGAGAAAAATGTTTTAAACCTACAAGATAAATAGCTGCAGAATAAAATTAAACACATCATGAAAAATTTTAAAATGTGTAAAAGACATTAGTTTAAGAACTTTTATATTTACATGAGTGCAAATTTATTTTCACATTGAAAAATATGTTGTATTCGTTACAATATTTTGATTACAGTCAAAATTATGCTTTCAATTATTTCACATTTAAAATACATAAGAATTTTATTTGCATAAAATGAGTGTAAAAATATAGGAATTTTTTAAAAAAAAGGGGAATTTTTAATAGTAAATCAAGAGAAATTTTTAAATAAAAAAAAAATTTAAATTATGAAGTAACTTTCATTTTATATTATAGAAATAACTTGCAATTTAATATTGAAATAGTTATTTAAATTTTAGAATAAAATCAAAAATATGTAATTAGGATTTTAAAGCTAATACTATTTAGTCTTAATATGAATTCTAGAATATAACCAATATAAATCAAATAAAAATAGATAGATTTCAAGGTCTGAAAGTATGAAAACGAAATAAATAGGCTAAATGCTGATGAGAATAAACATATTTTACCATTAAAATAATCTTTTCACAGCCTTTTAAATATCATTCAATTAGTAAAACAACCACAAGAAAAGTTAAGAATAACATAAATGTCACCCTCATGAGCAACAGCTAACCAAAACAATCGAATAGGATACAAATAAAGCTGTCTTGTCTAAATAATAAAATGAAATCTCAGATTTAAATTCAGTGCAAGAAAGTTATGAGCTTACATTATGTCATGCTTATTGCCAAAATACTATGGAGTAATGATTCACACTGAATAAAGAAAAGAAATAGGACAGACAAAACTTTTTAAAGAGATCTTGGAATGCAAGTGTTTGTCAATAAAACAAACTCTTATTCTTTAAAAATTTTCCCATTGATTCTTAGTTAAAATGAATATTCAAAAAGTAAATTTTAAAATCGCTCTACATTTAAAATTGTTTAACCAAATTCATACAGTTGACATCAAACACGAAGTTAACGAGAAACTCTATTAAATTTTCCAGATTTAAGAAGTTGTAGATATTAAGAAATCAAACCACTAACACAAATTGTACACAAAGAAACTCTCTGCAGAGAATCAGAACACGTTTTTGAATGTTTCAATCTAGTAAAACTGAAATATGAATATCTCAAATCTTAATTTTAATTTGAGCTTAAGCCTTCAAAATTAAAATCAAGATTAATACACAATATAAGAGATACCACTAATAAAGTATAACAATACAATTACATAATGGAAAAATTATTACTGAAACTCAAAAAATTGCCAATATTTATGTAAAATATTTATAAGCTTATTTGATTAAAACCAAGAATTAAATATGCAATTAGTATTTAGTCTTAATTCTTAAAACATAAAATTTGTTATTAATTAAAACAACAATAGCTTAAGCCAATAATACTGAACCTCAATATTTTGAAATTTTGCTTTGCCTTAATTTATCAAAGTACATCAATTTAATTATATCCTTAAGGGAAGAACTTAAAAAAAAATAAGAAAAAAGCCAATCAGTTCATTTGTTTTGATGTATTTTGCCCATGTTTTGTTGACAGTTGCCTCAAAAAGGCAATTTTGCTATGAAAATAAAGTCGACGATACACAATATTTGGAGAAGCGTAAACACCGAATAATGATTATGAAAGATCTTACATTGCAGTTCCTTAAATATATTTACAATTAAAATAGACCCTTTTTCTTTTCTTTCTTCTTTTCTTTAGAATCATTTTGGCTATAAGAGATTGAAATTCAGAAATTAATATTAAGAAAACAGCAGATGAAAATTAAAAATTTTTTTTATAGCTGTAAATAAAACCAGTATTAAATCATTCAAATAATATCAGTAAAATGTTTCTGTCATTTTATAATTTAAACAAATATTACTAAAAACATACTGGTAAATTTTTTAATAGAAATTTTTAACAAACTTTCATTAGTTATTTAAGTTTGTTACTTTGATAGCATATTATTAATTTAATATATTTCTATAAGAAAAACTTAAAACTATGATAGGTTGGTTTTTTGTTCTAGAACATAGGCTGGTTTGACTAGGATATGGAATCTACAAATAGGAAGTTGAACTTAAAAAATATACAATTGAAGACTAGAAGTACTAATCACATTCAGTTACCACCCAGTTCTGCTTTAACAAATATTAATAAATTTATTATCTATTATAAATATGTTTAACACATTTTTTAATAATAAAATGCTTTTTAATTAATTCATAAATTTTAGATTTTTAGGTTCTTCGATTTAAAAATCTTAGAATTTACTTTTCTATGTTAAAATTTGTTATCCTGTTAAAATTAACTCGTAAGTTGTCATTTTTCTTCACACAGATTGACACTTTCATTGATTTTTTATATAAATATTGCCAAATGATTTTTGAAGAAGTACTAACTAAATTCTTCCTTCCCCGATTATGAACACAAGTAGCTAATACATAACATTATCCGACAGATAATTTTAATTCCTATTAATTTATAAAAACTTTGAAACCTTTTTTACAAAATAATTTTCACGCATATTTTTTTGGCTATATATTTATCAACTGATTTTCATTTTAGAGGTGAGAAATTTGAATTTGCGTTTTATTGGAATTATAAATTCTTTGAATGGTAGATGAACTCTGCAATGTTGAAAATGAAATCCTGCATTTTTTTGAAGCAGTTAGTGGAGAATTTCTGCTACCTAATCCAACTCCTGTCTTGTAGCCAAAGCATCAAAGCATAATCAAAAGTGCAACTATTGTAAGTTTCTTTTCAAAGGTTTGATAAAGGCTTTGAATCACAAAAGGAAATTAAGAATCCAGGTCCAATGCACAAATCAATTTACATTGAGAATATTATTTCAGAAAAAGTGACACCTAGATCATTTTGATGTGCAAACTTTTTTGAAGAAAATGAAGAAAGACAGGACATTTATCTGAAGACTTAAATCCTTTTGATACATTAGATAAGTGAGATTAGTCATATGTTTACTTCAATACAACACAATCTTCATATAATTCAGTACTCAAAGAGTTAATGAAGAGTTATTCATCCATGAACTACAATAAAGTAAATAACCATCATCTGAAATTTCATTTCTAGAATTTTCAAGTAGTGACTTGCAAGTAATTCATATGTATCATTTATTTTACATTAACATTTGTTTTTAAAAATGTAGTTTTAAAAGAAAAAAAAAAGTACAACTATTACTTATTCTGATTTTTCATCAATAAAAATGAAAGTAAGAATTGTTCTCAAGTGTGAATTTTATTTTGTATGTTTCTCACTTAGTAATTATTAAGTAACTCTTCTAATATTTTAACTACAATGAGAGAAAGTTTGGGTAGAAGATTATAATTTTAAGATCTAACACTTATTTTTCTACTTTACAAACATTCCATTATAAGAACTATTTTATTGGTCCTTATGAGTTGTAAAAGCAAGGCTCCACCATATGTTGTAAAACAGCTTTATTTATCACTTCCTTGTATGGAATGAGCTACTTATAATACCCAATAAATATAATTTCTATTTATACATGAATCACTATCACAAATTTTATTAAGGTTTTGCTTTGTCAATTGCCATTTATTGGATAAGAAGGATACTTCAATTGGACTAATAGATTATAGTAGACTTCTTATGTGAAAACTCAAATCGAAGAGTTATTGAGTTGAAGATTGGCAAATTTGTTATGTGAGAAAAAATCCAAAAACATTTTGTGTAATAAACTTATAGAAACAAATATCATAAATTGCTAAAACCATTAAAATAAGAATTAATGCTTTATTATTCTAAAGCAATATAACTTACTCTTTTAAATTTATGTCAACTGACATTCGACGCACTGTGTCCTCTTCTTTATTTACAGCCTCAAAATTTGCTTTGTCAGCTTCAAACGCTTTCCTTTTTTCTTCTAATTCTTTTCTTTGAGCTTCTAAACTTTTCTTCATTTGTTCATTCCGTTTCTCAAGCTAAAAGCCAGGCGGAACAAAATAATTTAATTAGAGCAAATATATTTCTAACTACAGGAATAACTGATAAATGATGAATAAAATATTTTGTATAAGTACAATTTAAATTATAGTAGTTTTTAATATTTTTGATTTCAATATAATCACTTGATTTTAAATTACAGACCAAGCTAAATATTTTATTGTATATTTGTTTGAAATAAAGAAAAAAAATTGTGAAATTGGTATAAAATATTTTAATTTTCTTTTTCAAGTTGCGCTGCAGAGTTTTTTACAAAATTATATATTTTTGTTTTTTAAATTAGAACATACTTTTTCAAATTAATTTTATAGAATGACAAAATCACAGAAATTATATTTTAAATTCACAAGTATCACTACAGCAATGATATTTTCATTAAACATACTACTTACATTACATGCTATTAGGTATACTTGATACAAAAATATTTCATACCTAAACAAATCATAGTTTTAATTTTGTTTTTCTTTCAGATATCAATAAAATAAATGTTTTCCAATTTACACTGCTTCTCTGTCCAGTATTGTGTATTATACAAGTGTGATTCTGAAATTTGAAACATGCCCAGGTTAAACTTGAGGCATGTCTCAAAATTCAGGTTTTAAAAAGTTTATATTTCCAAAATATTAAGAGTTCAAATATCTCTTATAGCATAGAACTTCAGTAGAAATTTTGAAAGATTAAATGACTCAAAAGACCATTGATTTTATAAAATGGATTTAAAAAAAAAAAAAAAAAAAAAAAAAAACGCAATTATAGTTAATCAATCTTATCCTGAAAATAGAAATTATATTCATATATATTTTTTTCCTTTTTTTTACATTAAAAATAATGCCAAAAGTTACACAAGGTGGACATTCTAATTCTTACATATTTTACAAGAAATTCCACTGTCAATTTTGCTGAATAAGAAGATGCATTGTCAGTGCGGAGCTCAAGTCAAACACTCATTTCTTAAGAGAATTCCTGGTAGACTTTAAATCATTGCTGTATTAGCTAGGACCATCTTCTGCCTGAGACCATAGTGGCCTGGTCGGTTTAAGTGCTTCATTTTAATTATTGGAAGCTTCCTTGAATCCTGACCCAACTAAAGAGTTGTCATGTTTACTAATGTAGCATACATGTTATACAGGCTGTAGTCACAATGTCCTCCAAGTGAATTATACCTGTGTGGGTAACAGGCCAAGTATTGGAGATCTTTTACTTGATTGTTACTACTAAATTACAAAGACTTCCACCTGGCTGCTTCCATTTAATAGATAGAGCCCAAATTTAAGCTAGATACTAGGAAGTATGCTGGTGCAACAATTATCTTCAATCTCTATGCTTTGACCAGTCCCATATTCTGAAGAAAATGGAATACCTAATAGCATGTTCCCCCCCCCCAATTGTAGGCTTGGAGTCATCCTCAAAGATGCATTGCAAAGATTTTCCCTTTTTTTTTTTTAAACTGATTCTGAAACGTTCAACTTTTCCCTGCTCACTAAATTTATGGAGAAGCAGAAATGGGTGGTAGCTATTCTTAAGTTTCTTCTATAACAGTAGATACAGTGATTATCATAGATTAGAATTTTCTGTATGAAACACAGTATACAGGATTACAACTGATGGAGGTTCGCAACTTCTAGGAAATACTGCAAATCACCCTAGTATAATACCATAAGATGAATCCTTTCTAAATACTAATTAGAGATGTTAAATGAATTCTTGATTTAAAACCATTTTAAAAATCAAAAGAAACTACTACGCAATAATGTCCTCATATCAATTTCATTATTTTTCATGTATAAAATTTATACTAAACTATTCGTATTTGGACAGTAAAACACTTGCTGAGAATATCTGAGGAATTTCAAAGTGGCACTCAAATTAATATCAATTATACTCGTTTCCAACTAATATAAGTTAATTGAAAATGATAAAAATTATTAATAACCTCATAAAATTATTAAATATATTAATTAAAAACTGTTAAATCTAAGTTGTTTAAATAATCACACATATGTTCATTAAAAATAATGTTAACATAAGTTTTTTTTTCCAATAATCTCTTTCATTAATGGCACATTTTAAGGTCTAAAAATCAATTTCTTTATATAAACTTAAATATAGCATTAATTCATACAATTTCCTTATTTTTAAAGCCTTATCAAATCAAGAAATCAAAGTAAATTACTTATTCATATCAAATTTACTCACAAGAATTTAAGCATTTTGTTTAAAAACATAAGATATTAAATTTAACAAATTATATGTAATTTTATGAATCAAATTATAAACAAAAATGTTTTTGGAACAGATACACAAAAGCAAACATTTGACAGCACACACACAGAAAAACATTTTAAATTACTTGCATTTTATTTGCAATTGTTGAAATTTGTGTCTAATTTTTAATAAACTAACAATCAATGATTGTTAATTTTGCTTGATTTTTTTTGTAGTTATTAAATTAGGGCTTATATTTCTAATATTCATGGTAAAAAGATAAAATTTGGAAAAAGCAATTAAACCTCATGAATATTCAAATTAGAGATGCATACATATAGAAAAATATGTAACGGAGAACTTCAGATTTAAGAGAAAATGCATTTGAAAGAAATGACAGTAAAAATGTTGATAAAAAGTTCAAATCTAGCATATTTATACAAAACATGCATTACTAAGCATTGTATTATTAACATGCAACAGCAGCTTATAAATTCCAAATTTTCAAGCTTTTCGTATACATTGATGAACAGCAAACAAACTTTACATATCTTTCAATACAAAGTGGATCATACTTTTAAATATTATGATATTGCTAAATTATACTGCTGCATTATTTAATAAATTAATATATTTATAGTTTATGTGCAACAGAATAGCTGGTTAAAAGGGGTGTTCAATGATTATTTTATGTAAATGAAAGCCAATGGGCAATAATTGATGAAGCATTAAAGATCACTCAATGAAGTAATTGTGGGCAGTTATTTATAATAAAATTATTGACGTTTATATAATGTTTAATATTAAAAAAAATTTAAAAAAAGGCTGAAATTATGTTTAGTTTGCATAATCAATTTAATAAACTGAGAAATCTAAAATTATATAAATTTAAACAAGTAAAACTAGACTACACTCACATCTGTTTCTGAGTCTTTCAACTTTTGGTATTTTTCTTTAACTTTTAATTCAAAAAGTTGCTCCCTTTCTTGTTCCATCTTTTTCATTTTCAGTTCATGTTCTTTCTTTTCTTCTTCCATCTGAGCTAATGGATTCCTGTAATAAATGTAATTAGTTTTAATTTGAAATAAACTGTTCATTTAAAAAATATCAAGAAAATGTTTTCTGCAGCATATCAACTTAAAATATATTTAAAATCAAAATTATATTGTTACAATAGGGTGGGAACTAAACGTTTGTAATTTACATTTACTTTAAAACATCATCAGTAGCTCAGTTTAGTTTTTATAAATTGTGATTAAAAAGTATTTTTTAACTTATCTCCAAATGAGATAATCAACCACTCAAGTTTTTATAACCTGCATTTTAATTCATAAATTTATATTTCATGAATCATTGAAGTAATCAACCAATCAAGTTTTTATAACCTGCATTTTGATTCATAAATTTATATTTCATGAATCATTGAAGTAAAGATTGAAATAACCACACTAGATTTATTATATTAAATCTAACATAAGGAGATACAATAAAATATAACATTGTTTATTTAGACTATAGCTTTCATAACTTTTTCAATTAAATTACTTAAATTTTGAATTATTTTCTTAATATTAATGTTTACATATTTTTGATTACAAGAAAAATAAATATAAATATTATTAAGAATGGTTTAGTTGCAAAACAATCCCAATGAAGTACTGAAAATCAATAAGAAAAATAATATAGTTAATAATTAGCAATAACATGTGTCAAGGTAAACATTTTACAAGTTTAAGCTGTAGAATAAATCAGTTTTATAAGAATCAACTGAATTCCAGAGTAATGCCAATTCATTAATAAAATATTGGAAATATGGATTTGATGTATTAAAATGTTTCCATAGGAACACAAAAAGCTGATTTTAGTGCAGTTTAATTTAATCAGAAACTTTGGTACGAGTCATTCAGGAGTTAATATATTAATCATGTTAAACCAAGTTTACTCATAGTTCACTAAATTCTTTATGTCAGACTTTTTGTTTGTCATAGTTACTAAGGATTTGCAAAATTATTTTATTATTACCACTTTGTACAGTTGCTATTTGTTATTAAAAAATTCATCAATAAAAATTTAATAGGTTAAAAAGATCATTCATTTAAAAACATTGAATATATTATATAGGATAAGAAAAAGTTGAATAAAATAAAAATATGTGAATCTAATAATTTCCATGCAAATAATAATGATAAACATTTATGGGGATTTAACATTATAAGCTTATGTTACAAATAATCATTTTACACATCAAAACTCGCTTAAAAATTAATGATTTCAAAATGATACTCACCAAAATACCATAAAGGTATTTAATATCCTTTGTGGGCAAAAACTAATAAAATAATTATAAGAATGATGGGAAAACATAAATATTTTACAAGAGAATGGTAAAATTCAAATTAAATCAAATAAAAAATTACAGCATATAAAATTATATTTGAGAAACATACACATGAATACTTCACAAAGAATATACACAACAAACAAATTTTGCTAATTATCTAAAATTTCAGCTAAAAGATTCAATGAAACTTTTGGTACAAAATTAATCAATTACAACATCAAAATATTCAAAGTTCCAAAGAAATATTTACATATACAGCTCAAAGTGGAAGTTATTAAGACTAAGTTTTAAATTCTTTACTTATTTTATAGTATAAAATTCAGAATCAAAAAAACTAACAAATTACTTGTATAGAAATATTATTTTAAGAATATAACAATTTATAAAAATATAACAATAATTCATATGATCTATACAAACAGAAAATATAAACTCTAGATTTGCCAATAAGTTTAAACAATATTTAATTAAAAAGCTATTTCTTTTTATGATTAGAAAAATATTTATAATGTATATTATAAATATTATATGCAACAAGCTTTTACACTGATTTATGTTACATAACAAATCAACTTACTTACAATTTAAACAAACAAGAGAATTTTATTTTTTTATATACGCATCTTTTTTGGGGACTTTTTATTTATAAAATTAAAACGAACATTAAAAATAATAAAGGATATTTTTCATTGATTTGCATACCATAAAACTAATTTCAATTGACAATGATTTTTCAATAATTTTTTATGAGAAAAATTAATATTTAAAATTACTTACACAAAATAGGTCTAAAAATATTTAGTAAAAACAAACTTAACATGTATAACTAGAACATATATATTAATTAAACATAAAAATTAAATAAAAATTTAATTTAATTAAAAAAAAAATAAATATTAATTTTTTTAATTAACAAATAAAAAGTTTAATCCTTATTCTTTGGTATTTATATTAATTCTTTTTCACCACTTAATTTGTCATCTTAGTTGTTTGCACTCCAGTTCAACATGAGAATTACTTGAAATGTATGTTATTACCTTTAGCCCTTGCAAAATAAGATAAGTCTAATACATCAGAGCCAAGATAACATGGAGCTTTTGCACTCAAGTACAAAAATCTACTGCAGTAAACATAAAAAAATACTGCAGAAAAAGAGAGAAAACAAATTTGGAATTTGACTATGTTGGCATCAGAAGGTGAGAAAACAGGGATACCTTATCACTTATTAGAAATTACCTTCTCCTTTGATGATTTATTATTTCTGAGAACTTTTATTCTGAGAATTTCTTCTATTCACAGAAATTACAAGTAATTAATGGGAGACTATTCGTTGTTCTTTTTATGATTATTTTTGATGCATGAAACTTATTTCAATCAACACCAACAATTTAATTAAAATGAATTTTGAATCACTGAAAGTAACCACTCACAATGGAATTCAGCCTAAAAACTGCTGAACTAAAAATCTGAGGGCTTATTATTCAGTTATCAGTTTTGAAGTGAATTAAAGAGACTGAATGTGAAATAGGGAGATACTAAGAGAAAATTAATAAGCAAACTAAATGAAATATAGAGCTAATTTTACACATGCATCTGATTAAGTGAGAATATGAAGTGTTAAATAAATTTATAAAAGGTTGATCTGTTTGATCTTGTCAAAATACACCAAGTTTGGTTCTCGATTTAACTAAAAATCTGTTATGTTCACTAAGGACAGCAGGGTTATGTTAAATAGATTTTGGTCACAAACATTCCAAGCACCTGCAAGCGAAATAATACTTCTAGGGATAGTAGGTCAAATATTGGGAGAAGGAGTTTTCCAATTGGACTTTGTTCCTAAATGACAGACCTCCATTTAGCAACTACTTGTAAGTGTACAAGTATGTATGATAGCATTTTCTCACTCAAACAAAGTTATAATTGCAGAGGGAATATTGAAATATTACAAGTGAATGAACTTGTACAAAAAGCAAAGAAATTTTCAGTACATGTTTTTTAAAGTTAATTAAAATATAAGCAAATCTTTGTAGTGAATTTAAAAAGTTGTCTGAAATTGAAACTTTGTTTCTTAAGTAAATACAAACTATAGATAGCTAAAATTGATCAGTTCAGATTCATTTACAAATATCTAGATAAAAAAATTATAAATTAAAAAAAATGCTAGAACTGACAAAATCAGAGAATCCTGTGTGACATTAATGACATGCTCCAGTGCAATCATAATATTAACTATAGAGTGCGGTAGTTATTAAAGAAATAAAAAAAATTAATAAATAAACCTCTTTTAAAGCAACCAATTTACCAGTTCAGTCTATAAGTCATAAAACAATTATACAAATCAAAATATTTGATAGCAGTAGCACCACTCAATTTCATGAATAATTAGGTTCACGATACCTTCAAAACTTGCACTTTATAAATCAATTACAATACTATAGATGTGCGGGATTAATAAGTAGTTGCACAAAATAATTTGTTCATTTAGTAATCAAAGAAAGCCTTCTAGTAAATTTGAAAATGTTTCTCAATAATTCTGTATTTATACTTCAAAAAAGTATTTTTTTTTTATCAAATGATATACTTTAAGAAAAATACAACACTTGAATAATTAATCCTTTCTATAAATGTAATTTTCAAATATATTCAATGTTAAAATTAATTACTATAAATATAAAATTATAAGAAATATGTGAGAAATTATTTTTATTAGATTTTATATACATATATATTAGAGAGAACAAATATATTAAATATTTACTTGTTTGATATCCTCATTGGTTTACCATCTGTAAAAGCAGCTAATTTTTTACATCTATAATTCTCATAATGTACATTATTCGTTACATCTTTCAAATCTTGCATGTGCGTCCTAGAAATTAAATATAATTAAAGTTTATATTAAAACAACAAAATAAGTGAATTTGAATATTAATGTAGCTTTTATAAATGGATATAAAATATATTAAGAAACATAATCTATAATCTGAAACTGTAATCTTAAAAAATGGAGCATGAAAAATCACTCTTTATAATATAACAAAAAATCTAAATAATTTTTTTTGTTTGTAGATAAACGTATTTTCAAAAACAGGACAACTATTAAAATGTATATCAAAACATTATATTCAGAATTACATTTTCAATGAAGCAAATAAAATTCAAGGAGATTTTCAATGGTTACATCTAGATAGTCAAAATATTATTATTAAAATATTTTTATTTTAATAATTGTTGTCAGAACCAAAAACTTTATTTTTGAAAATGAATAAACTGGCAGTTATACCAAATGTTTGTTTTAAAACAAGAATTTTCCATTTTACAAAAACATCAATTTTATTGTATATAATTTAATTCTACACAAAACATTGATTTTACAAAATACTAATTTTATACAAATTCTGATGTTGATAGATATTTAAATAAAAAGGTTAAAAACATTTTCTAATGTTACCTCAAGCATATTTATTAATTAATCGTTATTTAAATTAACTGTTATTTTACAAGCTTGAGTGAAAGTATGTTAAAGAAATATAAATGCAGTTTATTTGTAAGCTTAATATTTTAACATAATATTATCAAGTGTCACTTCTACAACATAAGCATAAAAACAATTAAAAATTACATTTAATTTGGCTTTTCAAATACATTCACATAGCACATAGAAAATATTCATATAGGAGACATATTTTTAAAAAAAAATTGACTTCTATATAATTCTTCTAGTTAGAATTTTTTAGTTAAATAAATATTTACATTTAATTTGTTACTTATAATATTTAGCAGAAAAGATGTACAGAAGATTAAAAACAAAATTAAATATTTATAATTTAAGATCAAGCCTAAATGGAAGAAAAACTTTTTCAATTTAAGCTTTATATTGAAAAATTGAAAATATCAATAGTTAATGACTTAACCTAATAAAACAAATACTTGATTGTAAAACATTAATATGCATTTTTAATTATTGATTAAAATATTGGTAGCCAAATCAATTTTGAGAGCTGCTGTCAGATAGACAATCAAAAATATTATTTTCTGATTGAATCCTTTACAGATAAATATATAATTATTACATTAAAGTTCCTTTTTGAATCCAAATTTTAAAACAAATGAAGTAAATAATAAACAGTTTTAATATTAAAAAGATGCCAGCTTAATATTTCTATGGTAATCAAAAATTCTAATTATAATTTTCTAAATAGATAAAATAACTTTATTAAATGTCTTTACAATACCCAAACCATTTGGTTTGGTTATTGTGAAGTTTATTTAAATTATAAAAGTAGTGATTTACATGATAGAATAAGAAATGATATATAATCATATTTTCACAAATAATAAACATAAAACTGTTTTAGGTTTTTATGGATTAGGACAAAACTTAATCTTTAAAAGCTTGAAAAAGTTTATGTCATTACACTGATTATATATTTTGATATGATAATAATTGCATTAACTCACCTGATAAGCATATTTCTAAGAGCCATAAAATCACAATGTTCCATATTTTCAACTAAAAAAAGGAATGAAATGAAGTTTGTAATAAATCAAATCCATATGCATGATATGAAACAAAAATAATCATATAAAACATTTACATTTTAAAAAAATGAAATTTAAAAAATTATTTTCCTTTTGTTTTAAAGCAATTTTCTGTTAAAAATTGATTTTGCACTAATATATATATATATATATATATATATATATATATATATATATATATATGTGCAGAATCAATTCTTTTGTTTCACTACTAAAATTATTGAAATTATTTTATGTATTTGATAGATACAAGAGCTATCTACTAATTTGTTAAATAATACTAATTGGAAACTAAAATTATCCTTGCTCAGAGACAAAAAAAAAAATTCATCAAATTTTGATGTTTCTCTATAAAAAGGATATAAATAAATGCTCCTATATTTATTCAAATCATATTTCTATACTAATTATTTAGGTAAATTTCAGCTATGTTCACTGTCTTAGAAAAGTAAAATCAAATATTTAGTAGAATGATTATTAAATTTTCTATTAATCTACTTTTAAATCTAAAATGCATTGTTCACAAACTTGGGATAAGTTTTTATATTGTAAATAATGATATTTTCATTTTTTACACCTTAAATTAGGAAATCATACATTTATTTATTAAATTTAAATAAATCCAGTTTTAATTTTTCAAATATGTTTATTATATAACTATTGTATAATTTAAATTTAATAATTTTTGGCAAAAATTGCTAACCACATTGAATATTTATGTCAAAAAAATTACAAATAAATTTTTACTAATATTATTAATTTAATGACATAAATTTTTAATAAATGCTATAAAGCATTCAGGTTTGAAAGAGTGTTCATATTTTTGCTTAGTAAATGAATTCTACATTTCTTGTTTAAAATTTTTTTGATAATATTTAAATGCAAATTATATAAAATCCAATTTTAAATTAACTTAATAAACACAAATGCATTTTATACAATTTGGAAAGAATATACATATTTTGCTTTTAAAAAAATTACACCAATTCTTTACATTCTGAAAATTTTAACCAAATTAATTTAAATTGTTTTAACTTAAATACATCTGATGTAGATTTAATATTGAAAAATAAAATGAATCTATATTTATAGAGAATACTATAATAAATTAAAAATACTCAAAATAGAATTTTATTGTGACACAAAATTTTTGGATGACTTTTTAAGTATTAAAATTGAAATAATATTGCACATAAGTCTTTAGTAATGAGAGAGATTTTTCTGTCTATAAGGTCTAGTCATATGGTTAACTTGTAACCATATGACTAAACCTTAGACGTAGAAAAATAATTTTTATCTTTAGCCTTATAATGAAAAATTTAATTTCATATATCATTTTTATGATAAACACACTTGTCCAAAGAATATGGAAAATTCTAAGACAGTAATAGTAAAGTTTTCTCCATGAAACTCCATTTAAACATTAAAACAAGTTTTTTCCATTTAAACATGAAAAATTTAATTTTAACAAATATGAATTATACCTAAAAAAATTAATATTTTATATTTATATGAATAAATTAACAAACATCTTCACATGATTTCATTTGTATCCATTAAAGATATCTGACAGTAAATAATCACATGACTTTATTGATTTACGAATATTGAAAATGAATAGCAAAGAAATTAAAAATTAATAATGCATAAAAACTTTCATAACAATGGAACATTGAAATAAGCATTAATTTTATAATTAAGTCAGAAATTTTAAATTTAGATCATATTATAAAATATTTTATAATATGATCTAAATTTAAAATTTCTGATAATACAAGTTTTACTTGTATTATTCCTCAAGGCACAAAAATTCATAGTTTTCCCTGAAAACTATTTTACATATATTTATATAATTAGTTCAAAAGTGAGTGTAAATTGTTTAAAATTTTAATGTTTTATCCAAGATTAAAAAATTTATAAGACTACTCAGAAAATTTTTTAAGGAAACTGTTTGAATAAATTTTATGAAGTGGTAAGAAAATTTTCAAATTTCAAAGTAGATTATAAAAATAATGTAAATACTTTAATAATGTATTTATTTCTTGCAATGACATGAAAACTTTCATCCCCAACACTTGAGGCATTTATCCCACATTGTGCTGGTTTTGTTTCAATTCATTCTTTGTAACTATTTTATACTACAGAAATCATTAAAAGAAATGAAATTAATAAAAATTTCATTCACAAAATTTTGGTGTAAAAAATATGATTGCACTTTCAATTACACCCAATTTGATCACTGAAAAACAAATGAAACTTATACAACTTTCAGTAAAGAAAAGCAAGTGAAAAGATAAGTTTCTGAACTTTAATACTCAAAATAGGCCATATTTGTAACTCTATCACACTTTAACTTTGCTAAAGATTTTTAAAAGCCTGTAAAGTCCAATTTGTAGAGATATTTTAGACACTTTAAATATTTAATGATCAAAATTCAATAAATTAAAATCAAACATTAAGTATTTTTAAATTTCAAAAAATTTGGCTCTCAATTGCTTTATATTCACAATATAAAGATAGGTTAAGATATGCAAAAAAGAAAAATTCAACAATTATACATTCCTGTTATAAATATTAAGACAATGCTCACCTTCAGCCACACCCCAAGGGTATCGACGGCCCCGCATTCGCTTCCCATTTACTTCAATTACTGTATTACTGCCTACAACGGCAAATGGCACACGGGCCTAAAATTACATAAAAAAAGAAAGCCACTCAATTAAGTAAATCAAATTTCAGATCAGGCTAATCAAATGAAATACTATTATTACAACAACACTAACTTTTAATCGTTTTAGAAATTTATTTTCTTCTTCGTCATCACAGTCTGGAAATTCATAAATTTTAATTTTATTTCTAGCTATTTCACTCAATATCTGAAAAGAAGAAAAAATTATTAGTCTACAAGGAAAATAAATAGAAAATTTTCATTCATTTAAAGAAAAGCTACTGACTGTTTTTTTAAATGCAGCACATTCCTCTGGAGTCATAGTGTCCGCTTTGGCTAAAACTGGAATAATATTAACCTTGTCATGAAGTCTTTTCATAAATTCAATGTCTAAAGGCTTTAGACTGTTAAAAAAAAAAAAAAAAAAAAAAATGCATTAAAACTGGTGTGATTCAAAACAATGAAGTTAAAATAACAATTTTAAATATCAGAAAACAAAAAACTATGCAAATTTATAGCAGGAAATTAGTTATCATATATTCAGAATATTTATAGTTATGTTAAGACAAAATATTGAAATTTGTTTACATCTGTCTATATATATATATTATATAATATTTTAATTTGTGAACTATTTAATGACACTATATAGAATGCCATTTATATAGAAAATTTTTTTCACAATAATAAATTTTTGCTGTGATTGCTTTTATAAAAACAAAATAGGTAAAGCTTTCATTGTTCAAGATTCAATCCATGGCCTAATTTCTCATAAAAGTTTGTTATCAAGTTCAAGCACAAGTGCTTGACAATGGTCACTGTTTATGGAGTTTTAAAAATTTCCCACCAATTTTCTAGATGCTTTGTCAGATGTCTGTAACATTAGTCATATTTTCCATATAAGAGCCAGTTTGATTAGCACTTACAATCCAAAGTGCATTCCAAACTACAAACATTCATGCTCAGTGGCTTTGTTCTTTGTTCAATGTTTAATTTTTCCATATAAGGCCTAATTAGACCAGGACCTACAATGTGTGGATTCTGTGCAATCACAGACCACACCCTAAGTAAGTGTCTTAAAAAGTTGAGGAATATAGGTAAACATAATACATAAATTATGTAATTGACGAAAAAATAAATGCACACCAAGGAATAACCTGAATCGTCTAATTTATTTTCTGCAAAACATGTTCTTAAAAAAGAGCATACCTTTGTTAGATTATACAAAATAAATCCCAATTTCTAAAATTCATTAACATGTGATCAGTTGGTCATGTCAAAAATGCTTATTTTTTCACACATGTGAGTCTTTTTTTTCAAAGTATCTTTATCAATTTCACTGCCTGTACATCATAAGCATTTATTTCTCTTTATTAGTTGCTATTTCAATCAATTGGATGAACCTAACCATGTTCTGGATACTGTATAAATTTTCTGAAATCTGCATTTACTAAATTAAATAATGTTCTGAAAAAATTTCCTGCTTTTAATCTCAAAATAAATGTTTCACAAAATTTATTTGAATCTTGTATATCATGATAAATTCTAAAACATTGTAAATAAAATATTGAATTTCATATAAAGTAGATTTGGAGACTTAAATTGATCAATTTATCACTCTCTAGTCCCAAAATTATGTTTTATTTTGTTTCTTCAGAAAACCAACTGATTATAAGAAATACATAATTTCATTTGACCAAACAAATTAAATTAAATTATTAATTTGGAATGATAATATGTACTTATTACAAAATTAAAAATTCAGAACTAAAATTTCAGAAACATGGACACTGAATAAATTTGTTCCCCATAAGACATTTTTCATTAAAATATTTTAAAATGAAATACATACCCATGTCCAGATGGTGCAATAAAATATAAACAACAATGTATCCTACTATCAGGTGTAAAACTCCTATGCACTCTGGATTCACCATTAAGATATTCTTCATATTTATTTTCAATGTAGTCAATTACGGGCTGCCAACTGTAAACACAAAATCATGTTTTAAAATGTTGATCCTTTAATCTTTAGAAATATTTATTTCATTTCATAAAGGCAAATTTCCATACAAAATCCAAAAATTTAAAAAGATTAATATTAATATACAACTTTTTGTCAGAATCCCTAACCACTGCTTAGTATTAACTGAAAAATAGTTTTGATTAGTATCAAAATGTATCAACCTCACCAAAATAAATATAAGGGATAAGACTTTTTTTTAAAAAAATATCTAAAGAAGCATTAAAAAGTATTCTAAAAATAGCCATAAAGATCATGCATATAAAATAATTAAAATTTATATTAAATATGCTTTGGATAACTTAAGAAATATATTAAATACTAAAGAAAAATAAAACAAATATTGTTTCTCCAGTAAAATAATAAAAATGCCTGATAGTTATTGTAGTAAAAGTGTTTGATAAACAATAAGACAATTAATATAATGAATGAACAGAATAACTATCTCAAATTAATGATAAAAGAAATATTTTTTCCTTTTTTTAATTCTTGAGAACAGATCCTGTTGCATTTACAAAGTTCACTGAAGCACATTAAACAAGTTGTTGCAATATCCTTCAAGTGAAATGATATCTCTGGGGTTGCAAGTCAAGTATTGAGTTTTCTGCTAAGTCCTTGCTTCTAAATTATGAAGACTGCTAACTAGCAGCTTCCTTTTAACTGGTAGAGCCCAACTTTGGCTTAGGTACAGAGAAGTATGCTGGGGTTAATACAAATTTACAAAAGCAGCATGATGGTATTTGGAATATAATGACCTCATTTTCCAAATACCCAAATGTTTCTGGAGAACTGATATTTACAACTACATGACAAAGATTATATCATACATTAATAAATGAATTACTTTAGATGTTTAATGGACCCTTAATTTTCAGTGACTTCTAATATTTTAAATGTAACATAATTTGTGTATATGACTAATAGAACAGTATGTTTATCAAAAAGTATACACTATAGTTAGCAAGACAAATAAAATTTTCATTTCACCTTTAGTTTTGATTTAATTTCTCATTTTCACAAGAAGTTAAATTCTATTAATCTTTCATGCAGTAGAAATAACTGCATAATGATTATTAAATTTCTAGAATTCTAGAAATTAATAGCACTTTCATAATAAGTTTGGAAATCAATCAATGTTACACTATAATACTATTTACAAAACTTGCCTTAAACTTGGAACATTGTAAAAGCAAATGTTCTGTTGATCATATAAACATATAATAAAGTAGACATATGTGACATAAATCATTTTATCAATAACTATAAAAAAATTGAAAAGTTACCAATCAGAATTGTCTACATTATCACCAAATCCAGGTGTATCAACAACAGTTAAATGCAAATTAACACCATTTTCTTTTAATAATACTTTTGTAACCTCCACCTGAAACATTAAAAAGTATATACCATTAGAAACAAAATGCTTAATGTAATAAGATACAATGATCTATAAAAATTTTGTTACTAGTAAAATAAAAGTATTAAATCGAAAAATTTTTAAAAGAAAAAAAATTCAAGAATAATAATTAAAATTAAATAACTCGTTAATTAAACTATTATAATGTTTGGTATAAATAATATACATGAAAATAGTTATGTGGGTATGAGTTCAAATGTAAGTTTACTTAAATTTAGAAAAAATAAATTTAATATTATTCAGAATATGAAATTTTTGTGCAAATAGAATATTACAGAAAAAATTGCAATTTTGTAAAATCAGTATGCAAAAGTCGGTTGGGTCTTGTGGCATAAGGTCCAAAATAGGAAAAGCTGTGCAAAAGAAAATAAATTGATAATTAATTATTTTTTGAAACTCAAACATTTAAAACCTAGTTTAAAATATAAAAATTTTGTGTACCCAAAATCAAAAAGAAAAATATAAATTTGTGTACAGATAAATTAACTAAAAATTTATGAAACTAATTGAACTCAAAATGCCAAAGATTGATAAGGGGGAGGCTCTCCAAACAAATCTTTTAACGTTGAAATATAACTATTAAAAATATAAACAGATGCTGAGTAAAATCTATACATAAAGTTAAAATTTGATAAATAATATACAGATCAAAACTTGTTTCGCACCATGGATTTAATTCATTTAAAAACAGAGGTTTATGAGTGAATGTGTGCACATAATATAAAGGCAAGTTAATCTGACATAGCACTTAGTTGCAGTTAATCTGAAAAAAAAGTATGGAAAAATAGTAGACCCAATTTGTTGGTGACTTATAAGCTCCAGTATTAGACAAAGGATCACAATATTATTTATTCAATACAGATAAAGCATTAGTATTCAATGGCAGAATATTTAATTATATTTGAGATATGTTTCTCTAATATTAAATTATATTCATTTTAGATTAAATGAAGAAATAACAAAAATTTTAATATTGGTTACTTATAAAGTACAAAAGAAAACTTAACTGATGGTCAAATTCATATACTAAGTTAAAATGCTTATTTGTAAGAATTTGAAAAAAATTTTAATCTCATCTTTCCATATTGTATGTTACATACTTTCTTTAAATAAAATAGTTTAAAATATAAAAAATTAATCACCTCTTCATATATTTAGCAAAACATGTTTTTCAATGCGAGTTTATATAATATTAACAAGCAGAATTTGTGTCAAAGATAACTATTATTAAGAGACAGAAGAAAATTTAAGATACAATTTTCATTTAAATGTAAGATACTTTTAATATGCACACTAAAAGTAATTTTCAAAAGAAAATTTTTTTAGATTATTTAACAAATTATATTCCTAGAAATTAGAAGAAACTGAGTATTTCTAGAAGAGTAGGTAGGATTACTTGCTGCATAATGACCTAGAAAAACAATTAGCATACTTTACACTAAAAACTTTTCTACCATACAAATCCACATCTAATTACTACCTGAACTGTTTTCTTTGCTCGTAGGGAAGGCCCGGGATATTCACTTGAATAAATGTCGGTTAGAAACATAGAATTAAGTAAAGTAGATTTTCCTAAGCCTGCCTCTCCTATAAGAAGAAAAAATATGTAATGAACACTTAAAGTTTTAATTTTGCATAATTAATAATCAATATTTAGCAATCAATAAGAGGATGCTATAAGGAAATGAAGCAAAATAGTTTTTAGGTTGCCTGGTTTGTCTCTTTATGATCATTTTTTGCTAATGTCATGTTCTTGTGTCATAACAATATAACAGTTATGCCATAAGGAGAGAGGGAGACTCAAGTGCAAAGGAGGAATCAAACCCATAAACTGTGGAACCAAAAGCAAAGGTGCTAACCATTTGGCTACTAGCGCAGTAAATACGATACTGAAGAAAAAATGTGTTTTCATATTCAAATTTAGAAATCTTGAAAAAATTAATGGGAAAAAGAAAATTTTAATAATCTAAATTTGCAGTTTCATAAATATTTTTAAAATAGGAAATGAAACTATCATAGTAATTATTGGAAATCCTGAATGACCATATAATTGATCATAAGTTCTCAAGTATATTTTCTTTTAAATGTTTTACTACAATAAAATTAAATTTGATTATTTATGCTAATGAGAAAATATAAATTGCAATGAAATGAGAAAATTCAATTAAAAATTATAAAATTTTGGTTTTATTTTTTAAAACAGACATGAATTGTAATTACTGAAAAATTAATTTTCTATAATATGATTGGTTTGGTTTGTTTGTCACTCAATGGTCATTTTCTGCACATAAGGGCTAGTTAGACTGGAATCTACAGCTTAAAATGGATTCCAAACCACTACAAATATCCAAGCCCAAAAAAGGATTTGAGCCCACAAACTCTTGAACTAAAGACAAGAGTGTTAACCACTTTACTACCATCTCAGCTTCCAAAATACGAGGCACTTTACATAGAAGCAAATCACACCTGTAAAGATTAATGCCCATAATCAACTTATCACTGTAATCTATCATTTAGATATTTTCATTCCTTTTAGGATTCAATAACATTTCCCATTACAGATCTTAAAATTCCTAATGTATTAACAT
This sequence comes from Latrodectus geometricus, assembly GCA_026290005.1. NCBI lineage: Eukaryota > Metazoa > Arthropoda > Arachnida > Araneae > Theridiidae > Latrodectus > Latrodectus geometricus. The sequence goes on from JAPDSC010141015.1 coordinate 153,336, forward strand.
TGCTTAATTTTTTGTATTTTTGTGATAGCCTTAGAATGATGATAGCTATCATCAGTATTTTTCATATCAATTGATATATTAAGAACTTTTTTAATGAAATTTTTCCTTAAGAAAAACAAGATTTTTAATGAAATCATTAATTTTACCAAAGATAATAAATTTATTCTTATGCTTAAAAATTAAAAATATTTGAATACATTTTTTTAGAAATTTAGTTATTTTTGAAATAAATAGAGCAATTAAAAATTATTTAAATTATTGGCAAGAAGGAAAGTCAAGACAATAGTTTTCATATAAAAAAAAATTGAATTTTTGTGTGATTTGTTTTGGTAAATAAATATTAATGCAAAGTACTTTAAAATTTTATACAAAAATTTACAATTTCATATTTTACATAAGTGTTTTTTCCCATTTTTTTTCCTTATGACATAATTATTTTTATTTGAAAAATTTGAAGAAACATAAGACTTAAAAATTTCAAGTAAAGCAAATTTTGAAACAAGCAAAAGAACATGGAATCTAAAGATAACAATCCATGTGCTCAGAAACATTAGCCAGATTTGATGGGTTGAATTAAGATTTAAACACATCAAAAGAAGAAAAATCAGCTTTTCTTATTAAATTATTATTTAATTTTATTTAGGTCAAAAGTTTTTAAGAACAAATGTTTTGAGATTTTAAGCACATTTTCAGACAAAATAATAATTAATAAAATTTAAATAATACTTAATTTGTTAACACACAATATCATTGCAATGTTAAAAAAATATGAATAATTATCAGTTTGTTTCTTTCTAGAACAGAATGGAATAACATTTATGTGGATATACTAATCAAATAATACAATTGTTAAAATTGTGTTTCATTAAAAATTTAAATGAAAATAATCAGCTATATTTTTTATGAATTTTTTAGTGCTAAATTTTTTAATCAAAGCTTGTAAGAAAAAAGTAAAAAAATAATATAACTTTTATCTAACCTTGTAATATAAAATTTCTCAAAAAAGAAAGAACCTACTTTTTTATAATTATATTTTTCATCATTGTCTAAATTTTATTTAACTATCATAAAATTATTATTTCAGCTAGTACAGTTATTAAACAAATATTATCAGTGTACAGGTATTCAATTTATTATTATTTTATTCAATAATTTCATGAAAATGTAAAATTTCAACAAATCGAATGATTCTTAACGATAAAATCTCCAAATTCTGTTCATAACAAAAAACAAAATGACTTTTCAGATTTTGCAATAAAAACATGACAAACAAGCACTTCTTACCAACTATCATAATTGTGAAATCAAAACCTTTTTTCACAGCTTTCCGATATATTTGATTTGGCAAGTTTGCAAAACCTACATAACCATCAATATCCTTTTTGCTGATTTCTTTGGCATATGTTGAGGTGGAATCATTCTCTTTGTTACTTCCATTGTACAAGGGAGCTGCAGGAGTAAAATTGTTTACACTAGGCGCAAAACTGGCAGGGACGTTTGGCAGGACACTAGCAGTAGGAGGAGGTGTGCTATTGTCTCGGAAGAACATTTCCCTTTTCTGTGAAAGCTAAAAGTAAGAAAAAAAATTAGGAAATTCAAAAATGTTTTATAGAAATTTTTGTATATTTTTGAACAAAATTAACCATAATTGATTTTTTTTTATAATATAGATCTCTTGCTAAGCACAACATTAAAAATTAATGTTAAAACTCATAAAAACAAAACATTTACACAAAAATAATTTAACACAGTATCCTTGCATTAAAAATTGAACAACAAAGTTTTACAAAGAAGTTTAAAGTAAAATGCAATTAATAAATCTTATATAACTTTAAAAACTTAAGATGTTCAAAATAGCTTCAAAATACATATTATTATTATTATTAGTCAGGTTCCCATATTACTTTTTACTGCGATTTGTATACCGAATCAACATAATTATCAGTTTGGTTTGCTGTTTATTGCTATTACATTAAAAGTTTAATTAGACAGGAACTTTCAATTTAAAGCAGATTATAAATCCCTATAAACATCCAAGAGTAAGATGTGATTTGAACTCACAAACTTACTCTTGCTTTATTTGTTCAAATAATTAGTGCTCTGGTCACTGTTAACCAAAGACCAGAGCACTATTTATTTTACTGCCAATATGATCAAAAGTGAATGTGTCCAAAACGAAATTACTTGGCTAAAACTATGAAAGTCTTGCATAAAAATATAATATAGAAAAAGGCAAACCAAGGTTATGCTTTCTAAATATTTATATTAGGAAATACTGCATGGTTAAAGATTAAAATTTAGCTTACCATAAAATATGTGGTCACTATTAAAATTCACTCCAAATGTATAAGGGAAAAATATTAATTTATTTTTTCAATAAAACTTATCTCAACAGTGAGGACGTTTACAACTCTATTGGTTGGTTGTGTTTTTTAGCGCAAGGTTAAAAAAAAATAACAAGCGGAATCTAATAAGTCTACTGATAGAGGATCTACAAATTCTGAAATAACATTATGGGATTTTTCTAACTTTTATTCTAGTAAAAGTTAAATAATTTTAAACATGTTTTCAATAACACTTAGTGTTTAAAAAACTTTGAATTATTTCTAAATTGGTATGAAATGCAAAAAGTGATGCAGGAAAATTTAATATATATATATATATATATTTCTCACTATTATCAAATAAATATAATTATACTTTGTAGAAAAATGACATAGTATTCACAGTATGTAATACGTGAAGTATTAGAAATTGGGGATGCAAATTTAATAATGAGAAACATTATATAAATTTAATAAAAACTAAGATGTCAGCATTTCTTTTAAACCAAGTAATATGAAAATTGATCAAATCACCAATATTTCTATACTATTCAGAACAAACATCGATTTATAATACTATAAAAAGATCGGGAAAGAAATAACTTTCAATTTTACAATTACAATTTTTATTAAATATATAGGCAAAATAAAAATAACAAATAATAAAACAATGAGGCCAAAAATTGTTCATCAGAATATTTCCTTAAAAAAAAAAAAAAATTCCCGTTCTCTTAAATCGGAAAGCGCGATTTTTATAAGGACTAATTCGACTTGGGCTTACAATTTAAAGTGGTGCTACCAAAATGATAATTGACTGTCGAAATATTGAATTAAAAACAAGAGCACTGATCATTCAATTTATCAGATAGGCAAAATTGCACTGACGTAATACAAGTGAAACTAATATTCAAAAAAGAGATCTTAATTTTGTATTTTGTGTATCATTTGTTTTAAAGTATAGTTATAAATTCGAATATTAGTGATGATAACACAAACACATCTGTAAATGTGTTTGTGTGTAACAGTAACCATATTCCCAAATCCCGATATCACCAATAAGTAATATATTTATTGTAATAAAACGCAATGATTGACAAAAGATTAATCTCTCATTAAGCTATAGATGAAACATAATAAATGTTGAAAATTACAGCCCGAAACAAGCGATATACTAGTATATATTGAATGAAGATTAATTTCAGTTATTAATGATGCAAATTAAGTTTCATGTCTAAGTTTTAAAACTATAAGCTCGATAAGATCTCTAAGACTATGTTGCTTAGAGAAAACTGCAAGCTTTATAATTCAAAACAAAATGATTCACAAATTTTTTATTGATTTTTGTTTTTGTCACAAAAAAAAAAAAAAAGAATCTTAAGAACAAAAATTTTAAAAAAATCGACACATTCCAAGAAAAGTTGCGCTAACTTCTGCATATTCTTTTTTACGAAATGATTACACAGAATCTCTCCGCTTTCAAAAAGGTCAGAAACCTAGAGGCAAATAATTGCCCAGCTGTGCATTTTGAGCCAAAACAAAAGATTACGAGAGACACAAATTAAAGTGACAGTTTGAGACTTGCACCTGCGAGAGCTGAAGGTGTTTCTGGCAGCAGCTGTCATTTCCTGTGTGAGGTAGGAGCATTTTCTGCAAAGCGGAGGAGGAAAGTTAAAGAAATCATTTGTTTGAAATGCAATCTATTGCCTATTGAATTGGATTGTACAAATAATCTAACCTCATTGAATAAAATTTATAAACCCTCTTAATGTGTACTTTTGGCAGACAATCTTTGGTTGTGCATTTATCAGTGTGGCCTTTTTTCGATAAGAGATTCGTTGCCAATTTAATTATTCTAAAATTACATGATTAAACTATATTTTTGCTTGTATTAGATTTAAAGGAGAATAAATAAAGATAATTGATTACATAAATTTCGAATTTAATTGCATTATACAAGAGTCGCCAAATCAAAAGAGGTTCCGTGTTCTATTGAGTGAATAGACATAAGGCCTTTTGGATATTCTATAAAAAATGTGAAGATTCCACAATTTTCACATTATTTTTGAAAGTTGAATAATGTTAAGATTAATCTAAATACCTTACGAAGTAGTAAATTTACTAAAATAGTGTAAATAATATCAAAAATTCTAATTGAAATAGAATATTCAGTTTGAATTGAATTCTCAACGAAAGAAGTATTGTCTAAATTATTTAAAATACTGGCACTATAATAAAATATAATAAACGTCTACAGTCCATTGCCCTGCCAAATGAATTATCGATAGATACAGCAATATCATATATGACAGTTTAAAAATCAGTTTCATTCATTACTACATTTTATTAATGCAATTTGCCCTCATTATAGATACGCTTGCCAAATGTGAAACAAAATCCCGGTATCCCTGTCATTTTATTTCATATCCCGGTAAAAAAGTAAACTTTTTTACAGATGAGCAAAAAAAAGTCTAAAAATAGTTCATAACAACTCACACTCTGATCAAGATTGTTGAGTATGGCTTCAGCTTATCTGGAATACCAGCAACAGTTGAGAAAGTATTTTCTTTGAACAGCGCAGAACTTGAGATAAGGAGTTTAATGAAGACATCTACGATTAATGGTTTGATGCCATGTAATATTAATATCCGATTAACTTGAAGATTTTTACAAGATTAAAACCAAAAGAATTTTTAAAAAATATCCTAGCCAATTAAAAGTACACGTCAATATTGCTCAAATTTTCATTCCTCTTCTTCAGCGTTTTTTATTTAAGTAAAACTTTATGCGTGTCATTTATTGTTAACCCTTGTTTAAATTCCTAATCAGTAACTATTTATTCATCGTATATAGAGAATAAACAACTCATTAACACTTAAAAACCAATTAACGTGTGTATCCTTGAATACCCACGACCTATGGGGTATTCTGGTGTACCGATTGAACATTTCAGAAATCTGGCGAACATATTTATTGAAGTATTTAGCACTCATAGCACTAAAACATATACAGCTATTCTTTCCTATAAAAGTATAGTTGTACATACTTTATACATTTATGAGGAAGTATAACTGTACAATGCTTTATTGTCATGAATGCAAAGATAATAAGTTCGGAAGTATGGTGGACGGTAAATTTATAAACAGCAGAAATAAGGAATCAAAAATGGTAAATTGAAAAAAAGTAAACAGTAAAACATTTATACACAAAAAATATATTTACGGAAATGAGTAACATAGTTATTTAGTTTTGATTTATTACTTTATTTTGTAATATTTCTTACCATTAAATGGAAACTTAAAAAAATATATTTAATAATTGAAACAAATTGATTCTCAAAAGAAGA
>JAPDSC010141015.1:159012-204526 GCA_026290005.1 Latrodectus geometricus
AAAAAAATATATTTAATAATTGAAACAAATTGATTCTCAAAAGAAGAATTTCGCATAAATGAGGAAAACGTCTAACATATAACGAAATTTAAAATAACACAATATAATAGACAAATCTTTTATTTATCCATTAAACTGTGATAATTGGATAAAAGAATTGGTATCATCCGAAGATCCCCTAATGGCGACTGGAGCACGTAAAATATGTCTGGTCGCAATGTCCTCCATGTTCGCATTCCAAATTAATACCTCTGGGAGTGATAGGAGGCGGGCCTAGGGTCTTCTTTGATTTTCTATCTCTAAATTGAAAGACCCAGATGGCCCTGCCATCTTTGGGACAAAGTCGTACTTCCACTTCCTGTAAGGGGGGGGGTGCTTTGTTCAAAAACTGAAGTCGCTTTTTCTGACTTCATATGACGTCATTGATGGGCGGGCTTGGCTTCGCCTAGAGTGTCATAAGTAACGACAACAAGAATTTGTATGAAGACCTGCAATATTGGTTTATTTTGCTTTGCGCTCAACGACCATTTTTTTTTTCACACGATGGCTAAATAGACCAGAACCTACAGTTTAAATATGGATTCCTAATTCCTACAAATATCCAAGGCCATGTTAGGATTAGAATTCATTAAGTTGAAGGCATGAGAGCTATCCATTCGGTTGCCAGCTTGACTTAATGGGATTGGGACTAATTTATAATGGATTCCTAGTCCTACAAATATCACAACTCCAAATGAGAAACCAACGAACTAAAAAACGAAAGCCAAGACTCAAATAATTCGACAGCCAGAACGATTAAATATTATGGATTCGATACTAGAAATATTATTGGTAAATTAGTTGGATTAAAACACTATGTTCGCTATTTGCGAGCGGGAACATCCGTTTGGAACCTATAGTATAAAATAGATTACGAATCACTAGGTACATCCACGACCAAAGTGGGACCCGAGTGCAAGAAGGTTGAACTGAGGGTCAAAGCGCGAATTATTCTACTATCAGACCGCCGCCTAAATGTTAGATTTGATACTAGTATCATTATCGTTATTTGCTTTTTTGTTCGCTCTACTTCTACTGTTTGAAAGCGAGAATTTCTACCACCGGGAGCTATAGTTATATGTGGATTCCGAAACATTTACAAACATAGGAATTAGGCGCTCGAAATAGGAGTCAAATAAACGAATTGCTCAAGTGTAAGTCAGGATTCTAACCATTCTTTAATCAGCTCGCCAAAAGCATCGTTGCGTGCTAAGTCTGGTTAATATTATAAGTCACTGTTATGCTGAACTATATGCACATACATACAAACATTATATATAATATTAATTTGGGGAAAAAAGAAATCCATTATTTTTACTTAAAACTCAAGGCTTTATTTACATGGTTTTGGTTAGCTTTGTGCAAATGATTTCAAACTGTTTTGTGGCTGGCTGAACATCAACTTCTAGACCCTTAACATGTTGGTCAATTTCAGATATTTTTGTAATTTATCGATAATTTCGACGATGGACCTACCAGTGCGAGGTGTATCTTTAACAACAAATACACCTGAATGGAGTCGATGAAACCGAAATTTCGGTTTCATCGACTCCATTCAGACCATCGAGACCAAAACACCATTCCCGAATTGTAACTGCTTGACTTGTATTTTCGCCTTAAAATCAAAGAAAAAATTGGAATTTTCTTTGATAAAGTATTTGGTCTTGGTTTATTTCCATTTTTAATACCATGTACCTTATTACTGAATAAACCAAGTAAAAAACAGCAAAATATATTTTTAGAGCGAAGTGCGGTCTTTCCAACGAGCATAAATCTGAAATCATATGATCAATACTGAACGAGATATCGAACACTACAATCATCGACCGAAAAAATAATGGATCTCTTTTTCTCCAAGTTAATATATACACTACAGGCCATTAAAATTGCTACACCAAGAAGACGACATGCTACAGACGTGAAATTTATACGAAAGGAAGAAGGTGCTGTGATATGCAAGTGATTAGCTTTTCAGAGCATTCAGACAAAGCAGGCGCCAGTAGCGACACTTACATTGTGTTTAAATGAGGAAATTGTTCAGCCGGTTCCTCATACACAAATTGCATTTGAACGTTGTTGCCTGGTGAAAAGTTATTGTGATGCCTTGTGTAAGAAGGAGAAATGCGTACCAGCACGTTTCTGACTTTGATAAAGGTCAAATTGTAGCGTACCGGGATTGCGGTTTATCTTTTCGCAGTATTGCTGCTCGAGTCGGTCGAGATCCAATGACTGTTAGCAGAATATGGAATCGATGGGTTCAGGACGGTAATATGGAACGCCATGCAGGATCTCAACGGCCACCTATCACTAGCAGCCGAGAAGACAGGCATATTATCCGCATGGCCGTAATGGATCGTGCAACCACGTCACGAGCCGTGAGTCAAGAAACGGGGTCGTTTGGAAGACAACAAGTGTCTGCACGAACAGTTCGACGACGTTTGCAGCAGCATGGACTCTCAGCTCGGAGACCATGGCTGCGGCTTCCCTTGACGCTGCGTCATAGACAAGAGCGCCTTCAATGGTGTGATCAACGACGAACCTGGGCGCACGAATGGCGAGACGTCATCTTTTCAGATGAATCCAGGTCCTATGTACATCATGATAGTTGCATCCGTGTTTGGCGGCATCGTGGTGAACTCACACTGGCAGCGTGCATTCGTCATCGTCATACTGGCCCATCACCTGGCGTGATGGTATGGGGTGCCATTGGATACACGTCTCGGTCACCTTTTGTTCGCATTGATGGTGCTTTGAACAGTGCACGTTACATTTCTGGTGTGTTACGACCTGTGGCTCTACCCTTTATTCGAGCCCTTCGAAACCCTACGTTTCAGCAGGATAATGCCCGACCGCACGTTGCCGGTATTGTACGGACCTTCCTTGATACGGAACATGTTCGGCTGTTGCCCTGGCTAGCACGTTCTCCAGATCTTTCCCCAATAGAAAACGTCTGGTCAATGGTTGCCGAGCGACTGGCTCGTCATCAAACGCCAGTCACTACAGTTGATGAACTGTGGCATCGTGTTGAAGCTGCCTGGGCATCTGTACCATGCAATCCAATCTCTGTTTGACTCAATGCCCAGGCGTATAACTGCTGTTATTACTGCCAGAGGTGGTTGTTCTGGATACTGATTTCTCAGGATCTATCCAGCCAGATTTTTTGAAAATTTAATCACTTGTTATTTCTAGTACAATATATTTGTCCAATAAATATCATTTTGTTATCTACATTTGTTCCTGGTGTAGCAATTTGAATGGCCAGTAGTGTATTTTTTATTTCTAGAGGCAAATTATGAACAGTTAGAACAAAAAATAAGAATAAAGACCAAAGAACACAGAATGCAACAAACAAAAACAGCTGCAACAGAGTCCATTAACCTAACATGTCTCTTGCCTTTCAGTAACACTTTGTCAGAAAAATCTTGAGCAGAGCAGGGCAGTCGAGAAGATGCACGGAGTCCATCACCTCCTTAGGGCTGCACAGAGTGTATATTGATGAAAGAACAACTTTAAATGTATGATAAATATTAGCTCTCCAAGCTAATATATATTGTAAAATTAAAATGTTTCTCGAAGGCACATCTTTACACGACATTTTCACTTCATCGTCCCTCTTATAAATATAATTAAATATTTTCATTAATTTTTGACAAGTGTAAGTGTAAATGATAAATTTCATACTCCAGTCAAGAACAAGAAACGTCAAATCGAAAAACTTGACATTTGTTGCAGGAGTTTGATATGGACTTCGGAATGTCTATATTAAATTCTTAAATCAAGAATTCTAAAACTATCATACACAAAACATTTGATTACGATAATTAATACGACAAGATTAAGAATATATATGTGTGTACCGCACGATTCTTATTTAAAATCCTATAAATTTCCCGCGTTCCCTTTTTGTTGTCTCATCCTCTTGAGATCGTAGCTATTTTAAATTGGCGTGATTAATCTTTCGAAGTAATGAGGAATCGCTAGATTTCACAAGAAATCATCATGACAGTTGGAAAAATAACTGATGATACAATTCTCAATTATCCGAGGGAACAGTTCGAAATATTTATAAAAGCACTCCGATTATGTTAGAAACTTCGAGACTAAAAATATTTATTTTAAATCTCGTGTAAATGTGCTCAATAGTTTTCAAAATTTTATATCATATTCCCTTTTTCTACACGAATTATATAAATATACAATTAAATCTAATTTTTAATCAATTCCATTGAAACAAAATTTTAAAAATAAACATTTTATATTATGGCTGAAATATATCACAACGCTTAAAACATTTTTTTTTTTTTTTTTGATATTATAATTTTTTCTTGAATTTTAAAGAGCAGCAGCCATTGTTTTATAAAATTATAATGGATTTGATAACGTTTGGGCGCTCAATAGTTATTTTTTCCACATTGATTATGCAAAAAAACACTCATTGAGTGCATTTTCTGCATCAGGTTGGTTTGTCACTCCAAGCTCATTTTTTGCACATGAGCCTTAATTAGATTTCCTACTGTTCAAACTGGATTCCAAACCATTACAAACAATCAAGAGAAGATTCGAACCCATGAACTGTTGAAACGAAGAGAAGATCTATTCGGTTACCACAACTCAGTTTCTGCATGAAGATTAGTTCTCATGTCAAAAATGTACATTATTTCACCAAGGTCTACATAAAATAGACTCCGAACTATTACGAATATCCAAGCCCAAGGTGAGATTCAAACCTATGAATTGTTGAACTAAGGCACTAACAGTCGTAGAAAGTCCAGAAAATTTAGAATAAGAATCCAACGAAATTGCAATTCGTCTTTAGCAAGATACAATGGTTACAAAATATATGAAAGAGGCCAATAGGTTGCCAATATGTTTAAGAATCACGTCAAACACAAACATAAATAAAATACTATAAATCTTTATGTTTAATCAATTCAACGACTATCTTTTACCAGATGCATGAAATAAATATCGAAATTAAATTCGCAAATAAATCTTTCTCAATCACTCATATCTGCTTTCCCTGTAAAACTAATAAATTCGTAGTTTTCCTCAAAATCTAATTTTTCCAGCTTCAATATTAAAAGGCAGGATAACTTTTATCAAACAAGTTTGATATATATATCATGATTGAATCAATTTACTTCGAAATGGAATCTCCCCGGTTGGATTTTGGCCACTAATGAACAAATTAAGATAGGCTGTTAAGATGTTGCTTTCCGGCTGATGCTTATTTTATTTTGTATAAAAAGTTTATATGTCGTTGCTTGTTGTAAGACAGCTTTCTTCGAATTGGAAAAATCTAGTAATCTTAATACTAATTCACTAGACGCATTCCTGTGCATAATTGTTGAAGTGGAAGCTTGGGGGTTTTCACAAGTTGTCCCACTTTACAACATGTGTATCCAAACCATTATCTAAGAAAAATTTTCATCGGGATCAAAACGCTCTTTACGTTATTAAAAACTTTACAGCAGATATTAGGCTATTTACTAAATGGTGATAGCTCTAAATATAAATTATAGATTGATATCATGCATTAATCTGCATTCCCTAAAAACAGCAACTACGCTAAATAAAAAAAAGCAACACAAACCTACCAGTCAACAATCAATCAATCAAACTTACAGAATAAGTATACTCAACCGGAGTGTCGTCGAAGTGGGCCACCACTGGTAGGCCGGAGCTGTTGTCGTAGATCTTCTGCCGATGCACCAGCCGCTCGATGCTCGCGAATCTGTAGGGCAGGGTCGAGTCCTGCTTCGAACCCGCTTCCGGTCCAGAGGGACTGCAGGGAGCAGTGGTAACGGAGTAAGGTTTGAAGGCAGCCGATGGCCCAGCGCCGTCAGAGGGACTTGCAAGCAGTTTCACGGCTTTGGACACATCGGCTTTGGGAAGGTACACGATGGTGCGGATGGTGGTCCGACCCGTGGGTCGAGCCATAATAACCTCCTCACCCATTGATAAAACGAATAAATTACACGCAAATGCGGGATATCTTTAAAGTTAAAATAATCTGCAGTAACTTTAACTGTAATGCTAGATTAATGTAAATACCTTATATTGAATAACAAAGTACAGGAAAGAGAATTCTAACATTAAGATTCTTTTTAAATAATTATATGGTAAGAATTGTCAGGGAAAACTGAATACATAAAAGTTTTTCGCCACAGAAAAAGTCCGAAAAAAAAGCAATCTTTTTATATATAGTTTATATAATTATATAATCAAGTAAAATTAAAGTGTAACACAATCAAATAAAAATACATATCTTTATTCTTTAAATAATTTAGAACTGAAAAAGAAAATGCCTAATAGTATACTGAAAAAAAATTATGTTCACATAAATTCACTAAACTATAACAAAATTAATCTCTATTAAATATGATTATTATAAAAAAAATTGAATTCTTGATCAAAGAGACGTAGAGAAAATAATAAAACCAGCAGGCAGGGGTTTTTATCCGATGTAATAAAAACTATGCTCGAAATTACGACAGCAAAAACTTATCCGCAGAGAAGACCACACGCGGGATTCTGTTTAGATGCCAAGGCATTAAGTGTTGTATTGCTTAAAAGGGGACTGTCCGAGAGCCTACAGCAAAAACAGCGCCAAATATAGAATCGAAGATAGCCAAGAAACGGGAAAGAAGCCAACTTATTGATGAGGATCGATATTTCGAAATTTCACCTACATCTGTTAGTAATATAAATACACATTTATATATTTTTAAGCAAAATTTTAAAAAATTACATTTAATCAAATTATGAAATTAAAAATTTCATTCATCAAAAATTTGTTTAACTATAATATTTTACTAACGTAACTGATATCAACAGTATAATGGATACTTTTTAATCAAAATGTGAATTTGGAGCGGAAACTTTTAATATTTATCTTATATTAAATATAATCTTAAGCATATGAAATGGATTAATTCAAAATATATTAACCGTAAGTTAAATGCATTCCCTTCAATAATAAATGATATAAAGCAAATTCTTTGTCATCTACATAGCAAATATTAAAGTGCATTAAAATTCAAATAAAAACCATAGATAGAAGTCAAAGAATTCTATCTCTATAAAAAAGACGAAAAACCAAAATCGTAATTGCACGAAAATGTTAGTCGGACTATATAAATTATAATAAAAATAATTGATTTTAGATAAAATGGAATTTTTTCAGTAAGGAAAAATGTTAAGATCATTTGAAACAAAATTTAGAAAAATGCATTTCCCATTAGACCTGACATCGCCTTTGTATTTTAAAGTAAAATACTCGTATTTTTTATTTCATAAAATGTAATGGACATTTTGCTAATAATAACGAACAAATGTAACAAAAAAATTATTATACATAAATATAAAATTTTAATTTCTTATCGGTTTTTCGCATTTCGATTTATAATTTTCCCCAATGCAATCACTTTTTGCATACGATGATTTATTGGCCGGGACCTATAGTTTTACATATATAAATAGATAACGAATTACAGCAAACGTCAACAATTGAACTGTTGAATCGAAAGTCAGAGCATTCAGCTGTCAGCTCGAGGTCGGGATCCAGCCTATGAACTATTAAATTGAAGGACACAGAATTAAGTATTCAACGGCCAGTTCGTCCCTTCGCATTTGAGTTTTATTTTCTTTCGGGAGTACATTAAGTTTTAATTGGATTTCGATCTACTACATACAAAACGGTGCAGGTGAGGCCTGAACTGTACCTTAGGGTTACCGGTTTGAAATACTCGCCAACCATCAAGAGCCTCGTTGTTTTGATGGTTGGCGAGTATTCCAAACCGTTATACTCGCCAAGACCTCGTCACCTATCTAGGGTATATAGATAGGTGACGAGGTCTTACCTGAGCTGGCATTCTTCTCTCACATCCACACCACATCAGCCAAAGGACTTTGGATGTCACAGATTAACGTGAACACGTACCCAAATCTGTGGTCATTCCACCAATCACAGTCCACGGCATGAAGCTACTCCCGAACCACAACAAACATCTACGCCATTTAAAGCATCTTTTCAGGTGGTTGGTTTCGTATGTCACTTAACACATAACGGATCATTTGATCAAGATCTACCAGCGGAAAGTAAGAACTAAAGCCACTAAGTATTACCATATCCAAGAAGGATGTCACATCTTCCTAGGACAAAAAGCCACAGCATTTTTTTGATAGAGATGGCACTATTAAATGCAGGTTTGGTCATTATATACTGATGGACTAAATAAACTAATTTTAAAGTCAGGGAACAAAAAGCAGTTCGTTGGCAACGAATAACTTACATATTAAGTACTGACAGAAAAGCAAAATTAAATTGTTAATATTAAGCAATATATAGAGGTCAAGAAATTTAGTATTTTATGAATGTAATATACTTGACACAAGTGTAACCACTGTTCAATAAATTATCCGGCTTTAGCATTTTTTTTAAATACATCTTACACAAGACAATTTCATTAAGGACTGGTGATGTGTACCAGGCTACGTAAAAAATTAAATTCTCATATGCAATGAGAACTATAAAGATGCTCTCACCGTCTTGTCGTTTTTAACAATGCCTTTAAAAAATATTTACGATGTATTTTTACAAATTTAAACAGTATCTTGTAGGACTCTATGCTGGATTAATGTCCCTACAAAACCAATTTCAAGGTTGAACCAGCCATTGTATATACCATCTTCGCTTGGACCACAAGCATACACAAACTTCTACATTTTGCATCAGATTAATTTTTTACCGTGCGATGATTTGATTGAGATCAATTCGACCGAGCTTTACAACTCACACTGGAATCCAAACTATTATGAGCATCCTTGCCAGAAATGAGAACCAAACACACAATCTATTTTATTATTAACACCAGCAGCAATGAGAAAAATTTTGCCAGAGTTTTATATTAAAGACTCCATTCCTCCCTGCACAATTTAGTTTGTTTTCTAAATTAATAACGCTGATCTGTCGCCTTAAGAGCATATTTTGTACAAAATAGTTGTTGCCCATCTCTAAACATAAATTGAGTGTCCATTCTATTTTAAATAAGGATCTTTTAAGTCAATACACACTTAAACTCTAAAACTAGAGAACCGATAATTCATTTACTCTTTTTGTTTGTTTATCGTTTAACAGTCATTTTTGCATACGAGAATTAATTAAATTGGCACCTACAATTTAAAGTGGATTTCGAACCACAACAAAAACCCAAGACCAAACAAAGAATCGAACTCAAGAGATGCTGAACCGAAAACCACATCACTATTATCGGCTGTCAGTTTGTTTTGTTTATCGCTTAATGTTCATTTTAAGCATGCTAGGGCTAATTAGACCAGATCTGTGGCTTAAAATAGATTCCGAACCAAAATGAATATCCAAGCCTAAAGTGGGATTCGAACCCACGAACTGTTGAACAGAAGGCTAGAGCGCTAATCACTCAGCTACCAGTCTGCAAGCTCGACCACTTATAAGTTTGATTAATACATACTATATTATGTATTGATCAAACTTGCTTTGAAATAAGGGCTTCGATATCTTGAAATCGGAACAAAATAAAATTTTAGGACCAGAGTTTGTGATTAAGAACTGAGACTTAAAAATATATAAAATAAAAAAAGCTATTATCTTATTGGAATTAAAACTACTAAGTTAGTTTATTACGATAACGACGACATTAGCTATACGATTAGGAAACGTTTATTTTAATACAATTTTCTTACACAATTAAAACCCACAAATTTCTATACGAAGCGTTAACACAATAGATAATCTAGTAATTCATAGCTATTGTGAGGTTCCTTTAAGCATCTATCAGGATTTGGTTTCGAGAGAATTGTTACGTGCATCAAATTCTGAAATCTGAATATTAACCGGGTCTACAAGAATCACGTTTTCACATTAGTCGTTCTTCTAGGCGTTTATTTTCTTGGTGTTACAGATATCATTAAATTTATCAGAAGGGAGAACAAACAACACACCACTGAGTCACATGAAAACTAACCGCTTCGGACAAAGGCTTCTTCCGAGGTAAGCTGAACTCTAACAGCTGATGTAATCTTGGATGGTTGGGATTTTTGACGGGAAAAAAAAAATTATATCTCTATATTTTATTTATCATTTAACTGACATTCTCTACAAAAGAGGGATATTTAGACAAGGACTTACAGTTTAAAGTGGATTCCGAACAACTATAAACATCAATGTGGGATTCGAACCTACGAATTGCTGAAACCAAGACCAGGGCGCTACTTCGTCAAACGAGTAACAACGAAGTCGCAAAATGGACAGCAATAAACCAATTCAATTTTTTTTATTACCAGATATATATTTTAAGATTGATAATTAGATAGCAGATCTTGATAAATACAAAAGGCAGACACTACAATTTGGTTATTAAATTATTACCGGAAATAATGAAATCTTCCCTATGATAATGTAGAATCTAAAAAATAACTACCACGTAAAGTAAGTATAAAAGGATTAGCAAATTAAGAATTTATTTAGCAAAACATCTTGTTTGCTCGAATTAATTAGTAAAGTTAGATTTCCGATGGCATTTACCAAAAATAACCATAAAATTTACAAGGAAATTCTTTAGAGAGAGACTAAGTTTACTATCTACCTTATTTCTATAGTGATTTTTCCAAATCTCAATCAAATTGTTATTAAAAATATATATATTTCCTTATTTTATAAGTACTTTTCCTGTTTTTTTAATACAATCATATTAATTATAAAACTTAAAACTAACTATAAAGCAAATAAAAGTAATTTTAATGAATCACTAATTAAATGTACGCGATTCGGTGTGTATTCCGTTTAAATTATTTTACAAGTGGTTCAATGAATTTATTTTTTTCCTAACGTCGGGCATGGGTTTAAACCTTCGCCACAATAAGGCCGGAAACTTATACTCATTTAGCGTTACCCTGCGGACACTTGTGAACCAAGTCATGGAGGCGAGTAGCATTACCCACGACACACCACCACAAACCCATTTAAGGGGGAGCACATTCATCCTTCTCAGGAGAAAGAAGAAAAAAAAAACACAGAGTGAGAGAAAGGAAGGAAACGTCCATGCCCTAACCGGGATTCGAACCCGGGACCAACAGCCCAGGAGTCAGGAACGCTAACTACACAGCCACTGACCGGCATTCAATGAATTTATAGTAGACATGAAACTTGCCACATGCTTACTTAATTTAGACTTTATGAGGAAATATGTACTTAGAGTTCGAAGAGTACGCTATAGGATTTTGGTTCGCTGGTCGCTCAATGGTCATTTTCTGAACACAGTTGATTAGTACGGGGCTTGCTCTTAAAGTGGATAACGAACCAATTTTTTAACGAAACAACGGATTTTTCAAGGACGATTTAAATATTTTTATTTATTTATTTATTTTTTCAAAAGGAAGAGAAAAAAAATTTTTTTTCTTTCCGAGGCGAGAAGAGTTTCAATAATGGGTGTTCCACCACTGAAATTAACTACGTGTAGCTCCATAAACAGCTCTACAAAGAATTTTTTCATAGTATTAATTATAATTAATTAAAAACACTGAATTCAAGATTTCGAAAGAAAACATATTCAGATTTCAAGGTAGCCAAAGACCAACATCCTGATATAAGCCTCATTCCTTTTAGTGCCACAGTTTTCAATTCAAACCCGGACAAGAACTGGGCAGACAAGCACAATAAGAATTTTATGTATATTTTTCTAAGACAATCTTTGAAGTTTTTCAACTTATAGAATTTACGAACTGACTTTAAAGTGCATACCTTTGTTCTATTACACAGAAACGTTTAGCTCACAAGCTCTTTAAAGTTTACTTTCTCAGTTATTTTAAAGACTATTTTCAAATTGGTTTTTGTCAAGACACAGTTTAAGCGACAGCTTTTTACGATATTCTTCAATACTTTTTAAAGAGAAACTGGAAACAATGGCTCATAACTCACTTAGCTAATGCCGCATGTTGACATCAACAATAGCACTTTTCACTAAACTTTTTAAAATATAAACACATGCCGGAAATTTTTTTCGAAAAAACACAAATATATTTGGAATTTGTTTCGAAACGTTCCACAATATTTTGACTAAATTTTAAATGATTATTATGATTCTTTCGGAATTTAAAGACTTTGTTAAGCTTAGAAAACTAAATTTCAAACGTACGTAATTAATAAGTACGAAACGAATTTCTTTCGTGGACGAACAGAAATATGGAACATTCCTTTTAGAGGAGTTTAAAGTGAAAATTAAAGTTCTACACATTGGATTAAAAAAAAATCGTTTGCATTAAACCCATTGGAAATATAAATTATGATAGAATTCGGTGCGCCCACATTCGATGCAATCTACACAAAACTGAGTTCTATTTTCGAATTAAAATGTTTATATTTTAAACTAGTTTTAGCTTTCAAAATTGGCATCACCTAATCAATTAGTCGTAAGTTCCTGAATCACTAAAATCATTTTACGAATGTCCGTTTTAGTCTGCTTTATTCTATGGATAATGAAAGATTTCAGATGAAAAATCTGTTCAGCAATTCTGAAATGCCTATCACCTTAAAATGGCACAATCTAGAATTTCGTGATTTTTTTTTCTTTTTTTTTATTATTAATTTTTAATTAATTTTTCACGTTTACTTTATGGAAAACGAATGAAATTCCTACTCATGTCACATTCACAAATGATTTTGCCGATTACTAATTGACCAAGATGTCCTGTTTATCCTTACCACTTATTTTGATGTATGAATATTCGGATTATTACGTGGAAATATTCTGATCAGTTTCCTAAAAGAGAAAATTTTGTTCCAAACGTTACAATTTGAGATAATCTTAACAAAGTTACCTTTCACACGAATAAAAAAAAATTCCAGTATATATTAACAATGCCACGACTTTGAAAGTAAAAAGATGACACGTTGTTCCAACGAATTCTCTTACATTAAAATCGTATTTAATTTTTGAAACAAAAAAAAAAATTCAAACTTCATATTTTTTAAAATACCTAGTATATTGACAATCCTTTTGCACACATATTTTACTTGATCATCATTTGTTTTTCATAGTTATACTTGAAAAACAGATAGGAATTAATGTTTACAATTGTACAGACTACATTTCATAAAACAGACATTGCGTCACTAAAAAATTTATTATTGATTCAAAATTCACACATATTTGATTTTAATGTCAGATATATTTCCAAATGAATATTTTGAAAAGTTAATATTTCAAAAGATACAGCGGGTTTGAAAATTTCAAAATATGACGTTGCAGCAAATTTGTTCATTTTAATTTACTTTGGCTTTATAATTTGTCCAATTTGCAGACCATGATAAACCCACCTCTCACCCCCGTCTAAGTCAACTCACTCTCTTTCTCAGAGATACTTTAATTACCATTATTTTATAAAGTACAGTAAATTTTTGTAACCTCACATTTATAGTTCTGTTTCGAAACACAACTGGAAGTTTAAGAATCCTACCTTATTTCTTCAAGGCATGTGTTTTGATTGAAATATTAACTCTAAAATTTTCAAAAAACAATTATCAGGAGAAAGAATTAAAAGTTCGCGATTTTTTTATTACTATTATTTGGCGTATTTACAGTTCATTTTATTTTACAAAACGACCATCTTCGTAAATTAAGTTTCTAGAAAATAATCCCTTTCAGACAATGTGCACCAAAAAATAAACCCATTATTTGTAATATCACGTGAATTTTTCTTGGAACGTTTGCTAATTTCCATTGTACTTGCTGTTCCTTTTTCAGAAACATTCGTATTAAATATTACGTTAGTATAGTTCAAAATACTGAGGTTTTTTCAGAGAAACATGCATCATTTATCGGTCAAAAACAAAAAAGGGTGTGGAAACAGATTGAATATTTTGAAAGATCCCCAAAATATTAATCATTCTTCTATAACATAATAAAAAAAAAGATCGGTATTGCCAATTTTAAAAAAATATTTCTTTTTATTTTTTAAACTGCGAAACATATTAGCGCTTAACCAATTTGTTCATGAGCCTTCCAAAATGTTTTGACAGTGGCCATGTACTGAGAAAGTTCGGTACAATTATTATTCAAAAATCAATGGTTGACACAAGTAACACAAAACAGTTTGGGGAAATTTGAAAAAATATTTACAATTTTTCTTTAAAAAATATAATTTTAGATAGACGTTTGCCTTTACAAATAATGCCTTTAATTAAATGCAAATTAAATGTACACTAATGTTGCTCATTTGTGGGTTTTTTTAATCTTACATGTAAACAAAATATAAACTTAGTGTCTCATTTTAAATTATCCCTGCAATCCAATCCTTACATTTAAATCATATTCAACACTTATGGCGGTTCAGCTTTAGGATCATGTTTTCTACGTGAAATTCTAATTCGACTAGGACTTCATTTTTTATTGGCTAACGAACGACAAGCATCAATGCCTAATGTGCTTTGATTGGTTAGCTTGCCCTGTACAATCACATCTGGCAGAGTTATTTATCAATCAGGACTCGCACAGCAGATTCGCAAATCACTGGACTTAAAGTCAGACCATTAATCTTACAAACTTGGCTTCAACAGTTGTGGAAGGAACTTGTTGATTGCCGAGGAACTTGTTAATCGAGTGAGTGTTAGAAGCTGATACTGGACATGTGAATTCTTATAAAACTCAAAAGAACATAATCAAAACTAAGTTTTCTCAAATTGAAAATAGGGGAGTAAATTGTTAAAAAAAACTACTCAATCAACAAGAAATTACACATATTAAACAAATACTTCCAATATTTCTTCAGTTGATTTCCAAAAAATATCAGCCAATTACTATTGACTTTTTTTTAAAAGTCATCTTTAACTCACAAAGGCTCATTCGATAGTGATTCATGGTTTAAAATAGATTCTAAAAGGCTGAAAATAACAAAACTCGAATAATTTATTTTTTTACAGTTGAAGGTTATTTGACCAAAACAATTTGTAATGGTTTACAAACATCCACTCCAAAAGGTAGGAATTGAAACCCAGAACTATTGGAGATAATGACCAGAGCATTAAACTATCCAGTTGCCAGAGAAAGGTTCTAAAGCATTTTGTTACAAATAATACCAATGTTTCTCAAAATTTTGACGTATGTGTATCCCTTCTATAATTTTCGTAAAGATGAGTACCCCTCATCCAAAAAAAAAAAAAAAAGGATAGCATTTTAATAACAATCGAAAATATTTTTTTGTTACATACACAAAATAAGCGAAATAAAATTATTCGTAATAAAATGTAAATAAATGTAAGTAACATTTATTTGGATTAACGAGAAGGATCAAGTTGTGCTGAGATGACAGATGGTTATAATTTGGTTCAATGTTTGTTAATTTTAATCTCGGGTGCAATTCTACGTCCAATAGTCTGTTCCTTTTTTTTTTCCCCTACTTAATCTCTACAAATGCTACAAAAGCAACTTCACGTAAATATGAAGTTGAAAAAGGCAAGTTGTATTTCACAATTTTTTCTGGTGAGACCGGGTACACATGTTGCATTTGTAACCAGAATGACGCGTTAAGTTACTCCTCCCTATGTTTAATTTTCACCGGGTACGCAAAGAATGACAGATTCTCCCCCCTCTTCCGTTCTTGTAAAAACCATGGTGCAGTGCGTACCCCTACTAAACTCCGATCTAAGACTAAATAGGTACTTCTATTCAAGTACTGTTGTAAACAAATAACCAAAGTGACGGGGGGTACTTAGCCCCAACCGCGGTAAAAAAAAAAAAAATCAAAGTGTTCTGATTTTGGGGGAGGGACAGTAGACCAGACAATTGGACCTTTATTCCTTTTGGACAGAATCGTGTGATCTTCCGGGAGGTTGACTTTCACTTCAGTTGTACCCCCCCCCCCTTCAAACTCTTGTCGCGTATCCCACTTCGAGAAAAACACTAATCTATATACAATAATCTAGATCATGAATATTCTGCGTATTCAACTGAACTTAATCTCTTTCACTCACACATATACACTTCAAATTACAATTATCCGCAAAATAATCACAAACTCATAATTGTAAAACCATTTCTTAAATGCGATTTTTTTTTTAAATTCGTATTTCTACAATTAATCCAATAATTTTTTTTAAACTTTCGCACTATTTTTCTTCAACATAATTGCACTTTTACATATTCTCAAACGAAACTAACCCTTCCCGGAAAAGATGGAATTCTTTTACACTCACATGAAAGAAACCCAAACTGTGTGACAGAGGTGGAATTTGTGGGAGTGGTTCGCATCAAATCGCACGAGCCGCATTTCTTCTGATACACGAAAACAAGCTGATATAATATTGGATGTTAGCTGATCTCCCCGCATTGATTGGGGGGGGGAGGGAGAAGCGACTCGTGCCCATTGCGTGACAATCTCAGAAATTGCCGAGAAAACACAAATTGGAAAGGGGAAAGAAATCACGTCTAATGCAATCGAACGAGATCACCTGCTCGAGTTTCCTTTCGACGAAAACCCATCACTGTTACGAAGAAAATTGTTTGAATTTTTTTATTTCTTTTTCAGATCCAATTGAGGCAAATACCGCTTTCAAGATCGAATCATGCGTTTTAGGAGCGGCGCAAATGAGGCATTTCGCAGAATAATCTTCTCGGGGGTGGGGAAAGGACGGGGGAGAAATTTTTCGCGCGTGTATTATTTACGAGTGCATCGGGACAAAAGAAAATGTGTCAAGAAGAATATAAATTCGAAACCTGATTTTAAGTCCGTTCTTTGTTTAAACTCCGTTCTTTCTTTGTTTTTTAAACGACTTTTAAAATATAAGTCTAAAAAAATCGTTCTAGAATATTTTTGGTATCCTTTCATTTAATTCATTATAGCTTAATAAACTAAACGAAAGGATACCAAAAATTCGACAATACCAAGGATAAAAAGAAAACGAAAAATAAATAAATAAATAAAAAAAAAAAAAAAAAAAAACAACAAAATTAATTTTAATAGACCAGTGTTTGTTTTTTTTTTTTTTTTTTTTTTTTTTTTTTTTTTGTCGTAACACATTTTTACCTATTTCAAAATTTGGCGGCAAAGAAAAAGTTTAATTTAGAAGTTTTTTTACCAATAATGCTCAGTGTAAAATAGTTTATGACAACAATTTTGAATGTAAAATAAAATATAAACATGTACTACAAAAACAACATTACGTTTATGAAGGGATTCATTACAATATAATAAGGAAACTTTTAATGATAAAATTTGAGCTTGACGTTTTTCGATAATTTCATTTATAGTAGGTCGTAAAAATGGCAATGCTACTCTCATATCGTCTTCTAACATTTAACAATCTCGAACTTTTTCTCGCCTTTAAGTTGGTTAATACTAAAAAATCTGAATTCACACAAATAAAATGTAAAAAACGGTAATGGTAGATACTGGGAACACTTGAAATTTCTTCACATGGGGCAAATATTATACTTCATTGAAAGTCAGTGATCACAGATAAAAAGTTTGTTTTAAAAATATATTTAACTGTAAACAACTTTTCTTTAACTTAGACAATCTTCACTAATAATATAAAAAATGCATAAATTTTATTATATACATTTCTCAAATTTGGCAGCACAATGGTTGAGAATCATCTCAATAGACCCTTAATTTAAGAAATCTCACGTTTTTACGAACTAATATTGCGGTCTCAGTTGAAGTAATTAATTTGATTCTCATTTACGAATTAAACGTTTGAAAAATCCTTTTTGCGAACTCAATTTCATCCATTGCGTTGATTTTAATTTTTTTCATTTTATAATTTTAAAACTCAATCAACGTTTTTAATAAAGAAATATAAATCATCAAATTATGGCTAGCTGCACTGCTGATGTTGAAATCCTGATCTTGGAAGTAATTTGTATATAATTCTACCCACCTAATAAAAAAAAAATTCGTTATTTACCATAGTATAATTATTAACTTCAATTGCAAATACCGTAGTGTACAGGGTGATCTTTTTTAAAGTGGCAGAGTTTTAAGCGGCTCGTAGCGGATCTAATAGCCGAAATGGCACACGACTTGGTATTTGGACTAATCAAAACATGGGAAAAAAGATTACGTGAAAAATAACTTTAGTTCCAAAAGTCACCGCTAGGCAATTGTGTGGCGCTTTACAATGTATAAAATGTGAGAAAAGAAATTTACTAACAAATAATCGTACAGTTAAATTATTAATGTTTATTTACTACATAAACTTCTCCGCGGTGGGGAATTTAGATCACATTCAATGTGAGCACTGTTCTCAGAACTGTGCACAACATTCTCCACAGCCCCTACGATCCTTCGACAAATGCAGTTGCAACATCAGTTATTACATCTTCTGATACTGGTTTACGTCTTCTCCCAGCGCGAATGGTCAGTGACACCGTTACCTCGAACTTCTTAATCATTTTCTTAAGACCATTCAGCGATAAAAGCCCCTTTCGTAATTCTTTTTCTGGTTCGAAATTCCCGAAGAGCTGCGAATGCATTACATTAAATTCATATAATACAGCTTCGTTAGTAACCCAAGTTCCGGTTACTGGAGAAACATGGCCACTGGAGCTAGTTTACTTCAGCTGAGATTTTATTTGTCGAAGCTGTCTACTACTTGTTTCTATAGTCCCTATTACTGGCGCAGTCATGCGCAACATTTACATTTTTCTTTGATATCCGTGTTCTATGCTATTTCTCGTTATTGTAAACTACAGCAGCGCCATAAAATGCCTTAGTAGCAATTTTTAGAACTATTTTTTTGACGGAATCTTTTTTTTTTTCCCCCATGTTTTGATAAGTCTAAATACTAAGTTTGGTACCATTTCGGCTATTAGATCGCGCTACGGGGCGCACCAAACACTGTCACTTTAAAAAAGATCACCCTGTAATTCTGTAAGGAGTGATTATGGCTGAGAACCGCTTTATGAAAACCACATTCTAAGCACAATGCACTTGAGCTTGGAATGACAGATGTTACCGAAAATACGATATCTAGCTCATTTTGATATGCAGGCACTTTTACTGAAGTAAGCCAAGGATATTCCTGAAGACTTGAAAGAAGATGAGTTATTCCTCCATAAACTTCGACAAAGTACCCATTATCTCTAATTCATCCGGAACCCCCTCCTTACACTCTAAAATGATTCTATTTTGAAGAAATCAGACGAACTGTGAATATTGAGCTCATGAACTCGATACTTACCGTCGACTAAAATGCTTACCATTCATATACAAACTAAGCACCATATTTCTTATTCAGCCATTGAAGTAATGCATCCCTATCTTAACTTAGAATTTTAGCTCTAAAATCTTAAATTATAATACTGAATTTTTCAAGAGTTCCAGGAGATTCAGAGGTCAAGAGAGACTGGTGGGCGTTTAGATATAAAAAAAAAGATTGCCCTATAAATAATTGGCATTATGTATTTCCAGCCTGATCACTTGAAAATTTCAAGTACAATTCAAGACATTTAAGCATTATGAAAATGTCTGTCGATATTTAAAGACTTGTGACAATCAGATCGCCTCCTACACTCAAGTATAAAAGAAATTGTAGTTTTCCAAAGCTCACTCACATTACTAAAACTGCATTTTTCTGAATGTAGATTGATTTTATTTTAATTTTCAGTAGACGAGAAAGTAATTCCACCGGGAGTTACTTTTAAAAAAATGAATTTTGAGGTACTATATCCAAGTAAAATATGGGAATCGAACTCGGAAGCCAATGAATAGAAAGTCAGATCGCCGATTCGCAGTTTGATGGTAAAAACAGCTTTCTCTGTTTGATTTGATTATCGTGCTACGGTCACATTTTACGCACCAACGCTAATTCGACTGGGCCCCAGAATTTTAAGTACATTCCGAACCCCTATTAACATTCGAACCCAAGATATGGTGAGATAAGAAATTATGAATTGCTGAAGCAAAGGCCAAAGCGCAAATCATTCAGGTACCAGCTCGGCAAACGCCTTTTCATAGTTGAAATTCGTAGGTTCTATGCTAACCACTGCTAAACAAGGTATCTTACGTTTGTGGTTTCTGCATTTTCAATTACTGCAGCAGGTATTGGAAAATATCTAAATTTTCTCCCTTTCAACACGCGAGTACAGCCCAAAACCTATAAAAAAACACCAATACCATATACAATAAATATTAAAAAAAGTCTAACTATTAATTTGTAAGTGTTCACTAATTTAGAGGCAGAAATAGAACCCGGGACTTTGCAAAACACGTGGCCAACCTACAGACCACGGGGAGGCCGCGGTGATCTGGCTGGTTACGGCATTCGTTCTTGTTATTGGAAGGTAATGAGTTCAAATCTTGTCTCCAACAAAGGTCCGTTATGTTCGCTAATTGCGGCTGAGACATTTAATAAATGTCGTGGTTGCAATATTTTTCATGTGAAATGATACCTCTGGGGATGGCAGGTCCAAATATTGGAGAGTCTTCTGCTATGTCCCTGTTTCTATTATGCAAACTCCCATCCAGATGCATTTATCTAACTGGTAGAATCCAATTCAAGACTAGGTATACGGAAGCATGATGGAGCAACAATAAGAACAGACCACGCTGATACATAACTTTTTTACGACATGCAAAAAATAATGAATATGGGTAATTGAAGAAAAAGAACATAGCACGCCAAAAAGATGGTCCCAGATATATAAAATGCTTACTTTTGCATGTATTTTTTATGTGTTCAATTTTGAGGAAAGACCGCCTACTCAGTCTAGTAGTCAGCATACCTGACTACGAATGGGGAGGATCTGGGTTCGAATCCCGGCTCGGGCATGGATGTACTTTCTTTCTCTGTGTTTCTTGTACTTTCTTGAGATGATGTATGAATGTGGCCCGCCCTATAAACGGATTTGTGGTCATGTGACGTAGGTGATGCTACTCACCTCAGTGACTTGTTTCACGGGTACCCACTGGGTAACGCTAAATGAGTAGCAGTTTTTGGCCTTGTTGTGGTGAAGGGTTAATCACACAGTACTCACCATAATTAAAAAAAATTGAGGAAATAAAAATAAAATAGGTGTGCTTATTCATACATGTTAATTTAAAAAAATAAAAAAGTTATGAAAATTATAAAGGAATAGTAGTCTGCTGAGTTCGACAATTTTTATTTCCATGTTAAAAAATGAAGTTAAATTTTAAAAATTAACACTTCAAGCTCCTTTTTTGACATTAAAATTTTTTTTAAATATAAGTAAATTGAACACACTAACCCAGGTTAAAATTATACTAGTAATTTTCTCAGAAAACATTTCAAAAACATATTCAAGCAGAAAAATCAAAAGCTAAAAAAACAGCTTTCTAACAGAACGACAAAGAAATCATTTTACCAGAAAAACCATCGACTGTTATCTAGATTAGACGAGGGGGGAAAAATCCAGATAAAAAAACGGGAGAAAGCTCCATTTTCTTTTCCAATTTATCTCATTTTTTGGCTTACTGCAGATGTCTCTTGCTGACAAAGCGGCGGGGAGTGACAGTAAAAAAAAAACTAGGTGAGGG
The DNA here is from genome assembly GCA_026290005.1 of Latrodectus geometricus. Taxonomy (NCBI): domain Eukaryota; kingdom Metazoa; phylum Arthropoda; class Arachnida; order Araneae; family Theridiidae; genus Latrodectus; species Latrodectus geometricus. The sequence goes on from JAPDSC010141015.1 coordinate 180,583, forward strand.
CTCGAAGCCTCCCACGGTTACAGCTGGGGTGCGCGAGAGGGATGGGTAGGCTAAATACGGAATCACGCTAAGATTTAAGTGCCAAGAAAGACAGCACATCTGGTAAGTGACATACGCCGTTTTTGTTTAGCGCCTCCCCCATCCCAAGAAAAGGCTTTTAGCTGCCTCTTCCTGAGCTAAAGATTTCGGAATTGCGAAAGAGAAATCACCCATCACGCAAACTGCACTCCTGCGCATTAAAAAGCGCACTGATTGAATGCACGCAATGACGACGATGCACGATAAAATTGCATTTGCAAATATTAGTATCCTTTCGTCCATTTCCACCATTAATGATTCGGGCGTAATACCTGCAGATCTCGCATTAGCGTTTGTTGTTTATATTTATGAGCAATATATGCTGCGCAAAAGCAAACCTAACATGAAAGCCTTTTCTTATTTAAAGGTATAAAATAGGCGAGGACAATCTACGGCACAAAGCCCAAATCTGGTACGCGGTACAAGTCTCAGTTGCATCCTACAAATTTAAGTATTTTTAATAATGCATAATGAATACATAAATATTTAAAAATAATGCACAAATAATAAAACGCTAAATTTAAAATCCTTATATCTATTCTCAAAATCTACTTGCACTACAGAGCTTAATTATTTCAAATATATCCCATCGTTCGACAATACGAGTGGTACTGATTAATTGGTTCAGATTAATTTACCTAAACTCAATGGCACGACAGTCTCTATGGGGTCAAGGCTTACAGTGCTTATACTTTCTTGACCAAGGAACTTGAAGGGCGAAGGATATATCCAGGTTAGATGGTCTATCAAACGTGAAACTCGCAGTGTTTAGTTCCCAAGACTTTTGGTACTTAGTTTTATCGAACCACTGAAGGGATGAAGGAGTTAGTCTACTTTGCCCAACCCGAATATTGAACCTCGAATCTGTATCACGACACCATCGGGCTTCAGTAAGTTAACCTACCTTTGTTATATATAGGCTAAACTAACCGATAAAATCTATCTACCATCATATGAAAGCAGATTCATATAGGGGTCACTGTGACATAGTAGTAGCACATAAGACTTCGTTCTGAAAGATATCTCACTAGCATCACGTAAATACAGTCCATGATCTTCGACAAAGTCATACAGAAGTCAAAGGATGTATAAATGCCTTACAAGTGTTCTTTGCTCTCAGACAATCCGGTATTCAGTATAAAAGCATTTAATTCTATCTGACCAAGTCAGACAGCTTTAACAAACTATAGCGTCCAGAGAAAAGGCACACGGCTTTCAAATTTACAACAGTAACGACATTTACCATTTACTTAGTTGTTCAAAAGGTTTTGCACTACAAAACAGACAGATAAGCAAATCAAATGAGGTACTAAAAGCTTGGTTGGTTGGGTTTTATGGCGCAAGGTCCAAGAAAGGACATGCTGCGCGAAGAATAAAATTTCAGTTTTGCATTTATTTTTTTTTAAAACCCAAACATTTAAAACCTTTAAACCCTTTTAAAAAACAAAAATTTGCGTAAATATATATATATATATAAAGTCTATTTGTATACATAATTAATAAAATGAAAAATAAATATGCATACAATTTTACAAATAAAAATGTAAAATAAAGTAAATAAAATTTAAAAAACCCATTCACCTTAAACACGCAAACAAGTTTGCGTGGGGCGGTACTCCCAACAAATCAAATGTTAAAAAATCTGTTTTAAAAAAAAGTAAACGTTCATTGTAAAAATGTTTGCATGAAATTAAAATATGAGAGAGTATATGGTTCATCACACGTTTCACACCATGGATTTAATTCACTTAGAAATAGATGTCTGTGTGTGAAACGTGTCCGATACGAAGGCGTGTTAATCTAACATCTGCTCTTCGTATCGGAAAACTGATGATGGGCTGAGGTATGGAAAGATGGCACACAGTTTATTAGAGACCTGCATACTCCATAACTCCTGCCAGGGAGAGTTTACAAATCATTTTACAACCCTTCTCACGTCGAAAAGAGGGACAGATGAATGGAGAACAGACGATGCAGCTTTAGCGGCTGCATCTGCTTTTTCATTTCCCTCTAGACCTACATGACCTGGGATCCAACAGAAAATGATGTCATAACCCTTGAGTACTGAAAGCTTGAAAAAATGTTCTTTAATTACTAAGTTATTAAAAATACTTAATTTTCTTTTATCCACGCTTCAAGAATCAGCACAATACATTTCAGATCGGCAGTATATTAAGCAAAGCGTAAACGACATTTAATGCTATAAGAGAAAAATACTTTTTCAAACATCGCAAATATCGTTATTTGTTTTTATAAACTTACATTGTGTAAATGTAGAAAGAATCTGAGTGCCGTAAATATTCTTTTACTCTCACATACATACATACATAGCAGGTGAGTGCCGGACTGTACCTTAAGATTAACGAGTTTGGAATACTTGCCCTTCCACCAAGCCCCTCGTAATTTGAAACACGGTCAAGTGACGAGGCCACACATGAGCTGGCACCCACCTCTCAACACCAACAGAAGGACTTTGGATGTCACACTTACGTGGATACGTCTCAACCCATGGAGCTATAGTAACTCAGTGAGTGTGATCACTTTGATGATGGTAATCTTAATCTTTAGTGATCACTTTGCTGATCTTATGGATCTTAATTTTAAAAATATATGAGCAAGTTTCTTTTTTAAAGCAATTAGAAGCTAAATGTTACATCGCTTAATTGAATTAAATCGCTGCGTAACTACCAGAAGTTCAAATCAACATTAGTTACAGTTTAAATTAATGACAACTGATAGCAATATTTTGAATAAGTTATCCAGACCAACACGCTCATGTTAAGTTTCCCACCATTACCGTACAGCTATTCTCAATTCAAACCAAAACAGAAGTCTCCAATAAAACAGTTATGGTGCTTTGCAGGATCGCTTCTAAAACAATACAAAATGATATATGTACAACAATGATGGTGCCTACAAGGTATATAGACAGAAAACGTTATTGCAGATCACAAGCACTGAAAATATGAGTTTTTATATCAACCAAACACTTGGAATGTCTCTATAAATTAACATCCAAGCTAATGTCTCAAATCTTTGGATCACTCAATCCATGTAAGTTTTGTGATTCATTTCATGAAGCCTCACTAAGTGCAGTAAAAAACAATCTTGTTGGTTTGATGTTGTGTAGTCACCGTTAGAACGAGTTAATTCGGGCGCGATCTAGTTTAAAATGGACTACGAAATAGAAATGTCATCAGAAACAACAACTATTCTAAAGTAAAAACTACTTTCACGAAACTTTAAGTTGGTGAAGATTTCTCAAGAATTCATTGTCAACAAACTGGGTTCGGTTATATTTAGTAACTGGTTTCGGTTATATAGCGGCACATTTGCACAGGACGGCTAATCTAGTCAGGGCCTGTAGTTTCAATGGATTCCGAACTACTACAAACACATGTGTCAGGGATGGCAGTCGAACTTACGTATTTTTGAAGTAAAAGACTATTCTGTCACTTGTTTCTGACAATACTACTCTCATATCGTCTCCTACACATTCAACATTCTTCATCTTTTTCTTCATTTTTATGTCGGTTAATAATGAAAATCCGAATTCACGCCAATCAGATGTAGGAAACTGTAACGGTAGATTCTGGGAATATTTGAAATTTCTTGACATGGGGAAAATATTTCACTTTATGAAAGATCATAGTTAAAATTAAAAACAGTTTTTAACGGTAATAAATAGGGTACTTAAATGTAAAAACAAGTTTTCTTTTACAATGTATTTTTCATTGATATAAACAAATTTTATTCGCAATAGAGAATTATCAGAAAAGTATATAGTAAAAATTATAAAATTTATTGGCACACTTTAAGAATTAGGTGACACAAAAGAGATGCGGTACAATGGTTGAGAATCACTGCATTAAGACATAGGTAGATCTTTGTGGTTGGTTTCCCTCACTATTATCCTATTTTACATGCCTGAGCAAATTCATTAGGGACTTACAGTTAGAAAGATTGAAAACCACTGCAACAACCAGGTCTGAAGAGCAAATCAAAGTGTCTAACCAGAGACCGGAGCGCCAACAATTCAACTTGGCGAAGGGTATTGTGAAGCGTTTGCCACAACTTAACACTCTAGCCGCAATTTTCAGACAAAGACTTGTACTTACATGCTACAAGAAAAGAAATTTGGAAACCTCCATGGATTCACATTGTTAGATGACGAGGAAGAAAGCATAAACGCAATGATCATCTCTCCCGTTGCCAAAAAAAAAAGATTTTCTTTTACAAACAATTTTAAATCTGTGCATCAGCAATTTTAACAAATACACAAATATTTTCGCTCAGTATTATATAATTTTCTCATTGAATAAGCTGAGCTGGTAGCCGAATGGTTAGTGCTGTTGCCTTCGGGTCAATAGATCGCGAGTTCGAATCCCATCAAGGGCTTATGATGTTCGTAGTGGTTCGGAATCCATTTTAAACCATTGGTTCCTGTTTAATTAACTTTCGTTAGTATAAAATGACCGTTCAATGACATAAAATGATAAATAAATCCACTAAATAAATGAAATTTTTCTTATGTAATCATCTTCAAGGTTAAGTCACTAGAATAATTTCAAATATATAATGTAAATATTAGATGTAACACTTTAAAAATTCATTGTAATATAAATTAATATTCAACATATCAAATAATGTTAAAAAATCAATGCATAAAACTCTTTCACATTACACAACACTTTTTTTTAGAATTGCGTAATCATGTTTGAGGCAAGTCCAGTAAAACCACTTTTGCAAACAGGTGTATTTGATTTATCCCAGCTGAATCCATAAATTTAAGACTAGGCTTGATTTGAGTAAAAATACATTATTTCGCAATTTTTTCTTTCTAAAAAATTATCCTCGAATTTTCATCCTGCCAGTTTTTGAGTAGTGTGTTAGAGTTTCATTATAGTTTACTTTTAAACATTCACATGGAATTATCAGTGAAAACACATAAATGAAAAAAAATATATCTTGTTTTCAATTTAACATATAAATCTTTTTATAATTTTTTTCTCATACTATTTATCCAAATAGATAAGAATTAGTTTCAACTCTTAGAACTTTAGTTTTCGAAATAAATTTTTTTTTTTTATAACGCGCAATACACAAATGCACATTAAGTGGAATTTTTAGTCACATTTCTAAACAATTTTTCCTAGAATTTTTCGACAAAAACATTAAACATGAGTATGCTTCGAAAATGTTTGAACCAATTGTTTTATGTTGTTCTAATCACATGATATCAACTTCCCAGTTGAAAATTTATTAGAAAGGTTTATTTTAGGAAAACGATTTTATTCAAAATCTGGTAACTTGCGCAGTGCAATTTGCTTTCAGAAATTTAAGATTGCCATTTTATCCTTTTATATGGTTTTTACACTTTTTTTAAATCATATCTATAAACATATAACCGTAGCTTAATCAAAAATGTTCATAATACAATCTAACTTCAACTGATAAGTTAAGACTATATAAATTATTCTCCCATTCCCCAGCGATACAAATCGATCAAAGCTGATACCATAATCATTAAAGAAGCTTTAGCTTATTTGAATTTCTTTAGAACGAACTTTAGATTGGGAAAATTGTTTGTCTCATTAAAACTTCATTGTAATGAATTCTGTACGATTAAAAATTTTTTTAAATGAATATACAACACTTTTCATCATAAAAAGCAAAATAGGAAAACTATCGAGAAAATAAAATTTCTCATATGAATAAATATTCACTTTATTATAAAAATATTTTTTATTTATTTGGATGCATGACTTTAATATTCACGAATTTTTATGTTCGACATAAAGCAAATAAACACTAATCTTTAAAGAAAATTTATTTTACCTTGCTGAATCAATAAAAAGGCCGTAAAAATTTATAGGCTAATTTATTTCCAATAGAGTACTTAATTGAAACACAAATAGGACAAATTTTTTGAAGCAATTAAAACATATAACATCTATTTAATGTAAATCTAGCATCAATTTAAATAGAAATTAATAGCATTCCCCCCCCCCAAAAAAAAATGTTTTTTTAAGAATTAGAATGAAATAATTTTCGAACGAAAACACTTTCCGTAATGATATAGAAATTATTCACTAAGGAAAATAATTGTGACTAAACTATTAATTTGTAATTAAAGGTGAATTATCCTCCTTGTTAGTTTTAAGACTTAGATATGAATAGCTAAATTAACATTTTTATTAAATCTTATTTCCCCTTTTTTAATGGAATTTTTAAATGCATTTTTGAGAAAATATTTGGAGCGAGTATTCATAAAATGATCTTGTCTTCTAATAGGTAATTAATGTTTGAGATAATCTATTTCGAATATTGGCATATATTCGAAAATATCATTAACCGAATGGAATATTTTATTTGATATCAACTAAAATACTTCAATCTTCTAAAATTCTTTCATCATTTAGAAATTAAAAAGAAAAAAAAATGGTTATGCTTCATTATTTTTATGGCCAATAATATATTATTTTTTACTAAATTTTTTAATAAAATTTACTTTTTCGATTAAAGTTTTTTAATTTACATACATTGAAAACGTTCTACACATTATACAAGTTTAACATTGAACTCACATAGCAAAGTCTCATTAATATTTTCAAAATACTAACATGAAATATTATTAAATTAAAAATGTAAAATATTTTTGATTGACACTAATTTAAATTATTCACTTTTGCATCATTAAATAAGTCTAAAAATATTTTAAAACTTATTTTTCATCTCAAATTTTAATTGTCATAGATAAAAAAATAATTTTGAACTTTGTTCAATTGATGAGACTGACACTTGAGATATCATTTTTAAAGATATGCACCTGACATGAGTTTGGTTTGTTTTGAGCACAATCATTTTATTTGCACGAGGGTTAATTAGACCATACCAGTGGTAGGACAAAATGTTTAATGTACATGCAATGAAATGAGATTGCAAACATTTAATAAACATACATATAATCCCATTTAATATTATCTTTTACTTGAGACAAATAGCAATCTCACTATCTATGTACATGAAAATACATTCTTCCAGGTTATCATACCTTCTTAATAAAGTCAATGGAATATCATCCAGATATATCCAGACAATTCACAACATTGTCAATTGGAAATGTAGCACTTTTAATTGCACAATTAAAACAATTTCACGACAAATGCTCAAGTGTCTTACAAATGCTTTTAGCTATTAGAGTATCTGCAGAGGAATATCAAATTGAAACATTCTAGAAATTTTTTTGGCAAAACCTTCATAATAGAGTAGATCAAGTTATCATATCAGATATTTTACCAACCTAAGCATATATGCGAGATTTGGCATACATTAGCTTTTGGATTTGCTCTACATATTTTAATGTACCATTCTACTTAATATTGTCTCTAGATCTCTACCATGTATAGCAAAACTCACATTGAAGTTTTAATAAGTATTTTATTTATATATATATATATATATACTTACTTCATTTTTTAAGAAAAATTATACTTAAAAGGAACATAATATATGTACAAATTTTTTTATTTATGTAGAAAGAAATAATATACTTTTGGTTATTTTTAAGTTAACAATCCTTAAATGATACATAAAACTTAACATCTAAGTTCTTGACTTCAATTCCCAAGTTCTGTTATATTTTTGAAGAAATTAAATAATTTAAAATATTTCCTACTTATGACACCTTGAAAATATTGGCAAACCACAACTACAAGATTACCTCTTATGTTACAACACAAGGATTGGAAATCTTACTAGACAGATGAATATTCTTGCAAAGATGCAAGGAAAATATATTCATATAAAAAGAGTAAAATTGATTAAAATCTTTATATTCACTGTGGATATTAACATAATTTTACAAGTGATTTGATATCATGAAACAGTTTTAAATAGATTATCTAATCCAATTATTTATACTGCGCTTGGCATTATCTGTCATCCCATATATAGACCTATCAATATTTCATTTTTTCTGGGTTTAGTAACTTAAATTTAGCTAGATCTTAGTTTTAACTCTTGTTAATGACAGAGTAGCATCTCCAGAACAGATGTTTCAAAAGGTACAAAAGATATCTGCATGCTCTATAGAAAATTGTTAACACCAAAAGTTCACGAGGCTTCAGTGAAAATAATATCCTACAATTTGCTTCATTGAACTTAGTCTCAAAAATTAATTCCATCATTTTGCTAATGTCCATTCTAAATTATCCAGACATCATAAAAAAGATAGTGAGTAGCTGCTTATATGAGACTAAAATTACAAAATGGTTCAGATAAGGACATAATATCCATTTTTTAGTGATAATAAAAGGTATTTAAGCTTTAAATATCTGGGGCAAAAAATAATCTAGCTTTACTTTAGTAATTAAGTATGATTTTCCTACAGTTAATATATTAAAAATTTCATTAGATGTATGCAACTGCATACTTGTACCAAGCACTGAGTTAGGTCCTACCAGTTAGATAGAAGCTGCCAGGTAGGAATATTCCTAATTAAGAAGCAGCGACCACGACGAATTCCCAATACCTAACATGCCACTAAGAGAAGTATTATTTCAAGGAAATTAAAGGACATTGCGACCACAACCCATTTAATGTGCCCTGATTCAGCTTTAGCAAACATGATGGATCTTCTTTTAAGTCAAGATTTGAACTTTCCAATTATGAGAATGACCCTAATCAACCACGTAACAGAAACTGTCATCATAATATGGTAAATCATTAATGGCTTAACAGATTTTAATTCAAGTAGCAGAAACTTGCAGTTTTTTTAAAAGGAAATAATTCTCTTGACAACAAAATTAACAGATTCTCTTTTGTAACTAAAAATTTTCATTAGTAAAATGTAAAGTAGTTCAAATAATACTGTAACATTTGATAAGCAATATATTTTAAGATTTCAAATGCTTTTTTATATGTTTATATAAAAATATTTGAAGTCTTATAGCTTTTTCCCATACACATTTACCTTCAAAGCCTAATATTGTTTAAAATTTCATAGTAATTTTTAGAATATTTTGGCAATATATTTGTATCAAAATGAAGCCAAATTATAAACATCATAATTATTATCAATGTTTAAAAAAATTATAAAAATGTATAGGTAATTAAACATAAATTAATGAATTTCTAAATCTTTTATTACTTATGGAACCAATATGGATAAATTTTAACAAAATTATATTCAAAATAAGTCAAAAATAACTTACCATTTAAAATAAATTTTATACTTTGAATATCATTAAAATCTATTTATATTATAATTAAAAATAAAAACAAATGGCACAATTATTACAATTAAAAAAAATCCTTACATAAAAATAGCATTTAGTTATTACTTCCAAAACACTTCAGAAAGATCATTTTTTTACTCAAATCTGAACATGCAAAGAGTATCTTAAAAAAAAATTCATTCACAAGCAAACTAAAATTAGAAAAAAATTGAAAACTACTTTTTTTTATTATGGAGAAGTTATTATGAATTATGGAAAAAATTCAGATTTTGCATTTTCAACAAAAAATAATTTTATCATTGTTTTCTAATTTCAGTCCTAATCTAAAACAGTATCAAAATGCTAAAATATTAAATTGGTAGTTTAAAGTAACTAATAAACTATTTAAATAGAAAACTAAATTGAATATACTGAAACATAATATTCTAAAATCAGAAATAAATTTTACTTACTATATAGTAAATGCAGTCCACCCAAAGCAGATACATAAAAAAAGAAAAATTAAGAATTTTAATGAAATGTGTAAAAATTAAATTAAAAAACATTCCTTATTTTAATAACACAATTTACTTCAAGGTCTCATAAAATAATCATGATATAATTAGAGCATCATATGCCACCATATAAAAATATAATAAATCAACTGCTGTGAGTTAAAAGGTTTCAGTTAGTAGAATTTCTATTATAACGCAAGTTATATTACTTAAAATATTTGTTATTTTAAATTTTTTTTTAAATATTATGAATTTAAAAATTAGTTTTCCAAGCATTCTTTGAAATAAAGTTTATTTTGTTAATTTTTCTTTTGTACAGTAAAATACTACACAATTAGTTAAACAGTTAATAAATCTCTTATCTCAGTTGGTATTATATGAAATATATCAATTTATAACACAAACCTAGATTAATATACATATATAATACAATAATTTAGTTGATTAAATAGCAACAAAATAATTACTAGTTAACTATGTTAAAGCAAATATATATATTATCGCGGACGAATTTTTTTGGTTATTATTGATAAACTTCTAATAGTTAAAGGAAGATAAATTAAACTTCTTGCTTTTCATGTATGGTGCAAATACAAAATTGTTGTATTTGCACTACAATAAAAGGCATAATCATATATGGGTGGAAAAGTTCGATTTGAAAGAAAACTGCAGTCACTACAGATAACTGCAGTTTTACATAATTACAAAATGTCTGACAAAGAAAAATTTCATATTCATACATATAGTCCAAATAATGTAGAATAGTTCCATATTCATACATATAATCCAATTTTTTGCAAATTTAAAAAGTTCAGAAATAAAAATATCAGTTTACATTAAATGTATTTAAAGTGACAATTTTCAAAATAAGTTTTTATAATAATTTGAGATACATAATGATAGGTTTGTTTTGTGGCTTAGCAGTAATTTTTTGCAAACGAAGGCTAATTATAGACCAGTGCTGTCAGTTTAAAGGGGATTCTGAACAAACATTCAAGCCTAAAATGGGATTTGAAGCATAAACTATTAAATTGCAGCCACAGGGTCAATTGAAAACATGTAGTAAATTATAAAATTTAAATTAAATTATATAAGTTATACAAAAGATTTGCTACATGTAAAGATTACAATAAAAACAAAAATTGTAAGAAACTTATTATTTCTATTAAGGTAAACAAAATATATCAATACCTTCAAATGGCTATTGTAATATGACAGTTTTATATTATCTCATTGTAAATGAAAACATTTTTGAGTAAAGCTTCACGTTTCAATATATGTAAAATTAAATAATTATGACAAGTATTTATGTAAAAAATTGTTACAAATAATTGTAAGTATGAACATATGGTACAATTCTAGTATACCACATTATAATACAATAAATATAATTGTGGTGGTGATATAAATTGCAAGTCTGTAACTGTCATAAATAATTGCATGGTATATTGTTTAAGGAGCTTTAAATTTTTAGAAATTACCAAAATATATTACATTTTATAAACTAATTATTTATTGACAAAGCTTGTGATGGAAACTGCTTAGTAAATGCTTCAATGATTGATTGCAGGACTATAATAGAATTGTACATAACACATAATAAATGTGAAGCTAATTTAGGAAGGTAAATGTTAAATTACATTACATTGCACGCAAGTTAAAAAACATTATCACATGAAAACATTTATTTACTGATATGTTAATGAGTAATAGGCATGATGTATATTTCTCAAACCAAATTATATTAATACTCAGAAAAATATACATAATTTTTTTCTTTCAAACAAATTGCTTGATATTTTTTAAAATATACAAAATAAATTCTAATTTCTTTTTCCTAGAAACAATCATTTTGGTATTGATAAATTATTAAATATTAGGAATTAATTTTAGGCATTAAATTTTCCACATAAATTTTAAAACAAATGTTTGAAATAATTATCAGAAGATAATATATTTTTGTTAAAATTTACACGTTTATAACTTGAAGAAAATTGTATTTGTCATGATGTTAAAAATTAAAGATTTTTATAAAAATTTAGACTACAAAATAAATACCTACCAAATTTTCTAGAAGAAGAATATGTTAAATCTGAAAAAATAAAAAATAATTGAAATTATAACTCTAAAAATTATTTAAAAAAGAATTTTATACTTAATCTATATTGAAACAATTGAAATTTTGGCAATTTCAAAAGTAATAAATGATAAAATAATATCATAACAATAAATATAAATCAAAATGGTTTTCAGAAGTGATAATAACGGATTTAAAATTACAAAAAGGCTTGAATACAATCATTACTTGCGATAACAAGTTGTATGTAATAAATTTGGAAAAACATAAAATATTAAAATGGTCGATAAAAAATATAAAAAAAAAAGTATGTATATAAAAAATATACATATAATACGAAATTGAAAAAATATAAAATATTGAAGCAATAGAATTCGTTTTTTTTTATTATATTTATGTTTATAATTAAATTTGTTTATATTACATGCAAATGTTAATATAATATTTACATGTATTATAGACAAAACCGATGCACAAGTTGAGAACACAATTTAAAGTTTGTATTTTTTTCAACAAGAATCAATACCTTTCTTAAAAAATAGGCAACTTGTGAAAAATTTGTTTTTTGCTGATCAAACATGAGTAAACTTTTATTTTGCTTATTCTTCTACATTTAAAAATTAGAAAATTCTTGATTTTCACTTATTAATTTTGCATATTTAAATAAAATTAATTTTTTAATTCTTATAGTAATGTAAAAATAATTTAGAATAAATAGAAAACATTTTATAATTACTCTACTGTAAAAAGGAACATCTTTTTCATTTTACAAAGACAATATTTAGTATTTATCGTAATTTATAATATTTATTATTAATAACAGTAAACATTTATTAGTCACATCGTTTTGAATATATATTTAGTGTGGCATTATTAGTTTGACAGAAATCCACTTGATGCATTACACCAAATATAACAAGTTATCAAAACAAAGCTTTCAATACTTCAATATTAAAAACCTACAAACTCTGCTGTGAAAAACATGCCGAAATTTAATTATGTCTTGTTGATTGGTCGGTTTGTGACTTTTCCCACACAGTAGTTAATTTACTAAAATCCATAGCTTGAAATGAGTTTTAAATCAATACAAACATTCACAACTGAGTCAGACACATTTTTAACCTAAAGTTCGAGCACAAACTTTATGCCTCTACAAAGTTAGCTACATTTTAAAATTTCACTCACTAAGGAAAACAATATACAGGTATAAAGAGCTGTTAAATATAGGACTTGTACACAAAAGTTAAAATAACATTAAACTTTTATGAATGTGAATTAGTAAGAAAATAACTATTATGTTCAGCATAACAGTTCATTTATACTGTCCACAAGCACAATCTGACTTATAACTTGATTTCACTAACTTAAATTATGCCACCTTTATTTGGAATAAAACTTCAAAAGAAAATTTTGGAATAGAACATTTTGGGATAATTTTTAATAATCTCTTAAAATGGTATTTAAATATTTTATTCCAGAAAAAGGAAACATTGTATATTACTTAAAATCAATGATCCTCAAAACTGAATCAGTTTTCCCTAATAATAATGTTTCGCAAATAAAATAGTTTATAAGTGTAATCAAGAGGAATACTTTTATAAATATGCCAAATAATATTTTGATAACCTCTAAGATTAGATCATATTTTTTGAAGATTTTTATATCAAAGTACATTAACTACGTTACAAAACTTTTTAATAATAAAATATCAGAACAAATGTGAAATAGAGAAATTAAAATTTAGGAAATTTACTTGAAAACATAAATATAATTTTAATTAGAAGAAATAAAAAAATTTTCACTAATTCAAAAAACTAATAAAATAAGTTATTTTACAGTGGTACAGAAGTAAAGCCACAGACAGAGTTTTCACATTTATTCCTGAATTTAAAGGAAATATTTATTCACTAAAAAGCACTACAAATTAAAACCGATCGTTAAGTTCAAATTTCCGAACATAACCGGTACTAATCAGCTGTCAAATATACGACACTTTTAAACAATAAAGGTTATTTTCAGAAACTTTTTACATAACAAAACTTTAAAAATAATGCTTTACAGTTTTCAAAAACTTACCACTTTTTGGAGCTTGCATGATTAAGAAAAAATATCATAAAAAAACCCTCTAACATTACACAAAACAGCTAAAAATCTCAAAATAAACCGTTGACTCAAAGATTAAAGTATTTAACAAAAGTTGTAAATATAAACAAAAGAATCATAGTTTGACTAAATTCCGCTTCAGCGCTGCTAAACAATGTTAACAAATAAATTCTAAAAATTTTGGAAGAAAGGAAAAAATATTACATTTTTTTCGAATATCCTTGAAATATTCGGCCTTAGCTTGAAAGTTTCCCATATTAAAACTTGAAAATATTCAAAATCACGTTTAAAATAAATGAAAACTTTTTTTTATGTTCGTAATATCATAAAAACGTTTGAATGGTTGTAAGCTATACAACGGTCAAAGTATGGAACACACATTTAATTTTAACTGTTAAGTTTACTATCTATAATTATTTTCTCAGACCATGCGGCATATATAATTTTATAACGTGCTCTTTTTATATAAATCAAGTTTCACTAAAAATATCTTGTCAAAAGAAATATATAATAACAAATGAAATCAATTGTCATCAAGGAAAAAAGGGCTTGGTTTATGAAATGTCGGGAAGGTCTAGAATTTTTGTTCATATAGAAGCTTTCATTATCCTACAGATGAAACTGATGAAGTCTTTTGCAATTATAAAAAAATCGTCGCTCAATGAAACTTGTCTTTTGATGCACAGGTGATTATCAAAATAATGGAAACACTTGTGAATAAATGGGACATTCAAAAATTCGCTTCGTAAGCATTAAAATATAATCTTTGCAACCAGATTTTTTTAATATAAAAAATACATATATTAGGTACTATGAGAAAGCTTTAGCAAAGTTGTCTACTTTTTGAATTTCTGTCAAAAGTGTAAAATGTCTGATCTCAGAGAGGCCAAATTGTAGGTGCCTGATTAGCTGGAGCAACAGTAACCGAAACATTCCAGCTTTTAGGCGTTTCCAGAGGTGTGGTGTCTAAAGTCATGACAGCATATACACAGAGCGGAAAAACAAGCTCAGCTAAGCAAACTATGGACTGAAGGAGAAGCTGAGTGAAAGAGGCCGACGGGTATTAAAACGGATTGTTATGTCTAAAAAGAAAACAACTGCAGCCAAAGTGACCGCAGAACTCAATCAGCATCTGGATTCTCCAGTGTCAATAATTACAGTTAAGAGATACCTTCATAAAGAGAACATCTACGGCAGAACAGCAATTCCCAAGCCACTGATCACAGATGCTAATGCCAATCGTTGTGTAGAGTGATAACACAACTATAAAACCTGGTCGATGGATACGTGAAAGACTGTTATATGGTCAGTCGAATCATGTTTCACATTTTCCCCTACAACAGCATGGGTGCATGTCTGGAGAACACCTGCACATGCGCATGAACCTGGCAACCTCATTCTAACTTTCAAGCATGGAGGTAGATCGGTCGTGGTATGACTAGGCGTATCATGGTTTTCTGCTGGTCCAATCATAACCCTTAAAGGAAGGATCATTGGGGTAAAATATAAAAAAGTTTTAGTTGACCAGGTATATCCTATGATGCAAACTTTGTTTCCTGCAAGAGATAGAATTTTCCAAGATGATATTGTCCCATTAATGCAGTCAGAGTTGTCCAATCATGGTTTGATGAACATGAGGATGAAATGGAACATCTACTTACTCAGTCTCCAGACCTCAATATAATCGAACCGTTGTGGTCTATTTTAGAGCTTTCTATTCGGAATCGATATCCTCCATCGGCATCTCTTACGGAACTTTCACAATATTTCTATGAAGAATGGTACAATATTCCTCTAAACACTACTCAGAATTTGTACGATTTGATTCCCAGGAGAATCCAAGCTATATTTTATGTGAAAGGTGGTCCTGCGCCATATTAATAAAGGATTCCTTCAAAATCTAGGTTGTTTCCAATATTTTGATGACCACTTGTATTTCTCTTTACTTGAATAACAATTGGATAAGATCTTTGCTGAAACTCTATTATAGGTTTAACAGTTGTGAAGCTTAAGGGAAGTTTTAAATTATTTTAATAAATAGAGACATTCTTAATTAATTTTCTATTAGAAAAGAATGGATTCTAGAGTTTTCATTTCTAATAATGGGCCTTGATAGAGGCGCTTGCTCTGAAAGGGTTTTTTTAGCCACTATTTTACTAGAGATATGACATCCCTTCATAAACATATTTTTAAGTTTTTTTTTTTTTTTTTTTTTCTTTAGAGAAAATTTCACCAAGAACTTTTTTTAAAAAAAATTTTATCAAATGGATATTTCTAGAGAGAGAGAGAGAGAGTAAACAATGATTCAAGAGAAAAGAGCGGAAATTCTCTGAAATTGGCAGATCTTCCGCTTTCTTGAAATCATTCACACTTTCAATCTCTTGAAGATGGACACTTTTCCTCTTTCGTTCTGTCAATCATCGATTCTGGTCATGACCTTCTAGAATTCACATTCTGGTCCTATTATTTACGTTTAATTCGTTCTTTGTATTTAGTTCAAGTTTTGATTATATTGCTCTTCAAACCTTATATAAAGTTAAACATATTTATTTATAGTTTTAATAAAATAGAGGCATTACTCAAACAACATGGGAGAAAATTCTTACCACTTGTAAACACATCTTCATAACGATGATATTTTAACTTTAATTCGGACGTTATTTCATCATACGTCCTTTGTTTTAATTTAGTTAATTGATATTGAGAATCTGAAGCATCCCATATACGAGTTTATCCATATCCATTTACTCTTATCATTTCAATAAAATCAATTTCCATTTCTTTTGTCCATTCAACACAGATATTTGCCATTTTGAAGTATATATATTTATCACATGCATTCATTGACAGTAATGAAAGCAGGTTACTTTTTCGCATCTTATTATTTCCTCTTGGAGAAAGTAAGACAAAACCAGTTCCGTTAATCATCTATTGGCGATACAAATTGCTCGAGTTGCTGCTGCATGCACAAAAAAATTGCTCATTTTCGTCAATTCATGACGCCAATAGCTTTCATTTGACATAAAACTTAGCGAAAACTCGGCAATGATCAAATTTCAAATGCGCAGTTATAAAAAGTATCTGAAATATCATTGGACGACGTGTCCAAGTTGCCCAAAATCAAGCTGTGATGTCACGTAATGTTAAGTCTATGGGAGTTGCTGAAACTGAAATATCGGCAACTTTAATGTAATAGGGGCTTAAGAGTTGCTAGCTCAGTCACCAAATTGCCTTTCTCTACTGTTCTTTACTTTTTTTGACTCGCTGTTTCGAATCAAAAGGTTTAATAGCAGCTGAACTTGACATCTTTCTTTAATTGAAAATTCCAAGTTCTTCAGGAGCAATTACCTTTATGAATAGTTAAGTAATGATCATATTCCCAAGATTAATGAAAAATTACTGGGAAAAATATTAAAATTTGCACAGAGCCTGTAACTTTTGCAAATAGGAAATTAACCAATCTCTTTTAAATGCATAACATTTACATTGTTTTGCCCGTAATCTTAATTTAATTATTTTAACTGCTATAAATTTTCAATTTAAAAAGCAGTCGATAAATTAAAAAAATTGTTACGTATTTTAAAAAAGTTTTAATGGTTCAAGCATGCTAATTAAATGCAAGATTATTTAAAACAGAATGCTTCCATGCTTTGGAATTTAACATAAGAAATGTTAAAAAAGATATTTTTTTTAAATGGGGATAAGATAAATCTTATTTCGCAATGTTATACACCAAAAAGTTTTGTTTCATAGACTTTGATTGCTAAATTATACAAAATTGAATTGATATTTTAAAATATTTTTTGTTTTAACTCCAAAAGTTTATTTAAGAAAATATAATTCTCTTTCGAAAACCATAATTCTTGATAAACTATTGTTAAAAAAAAAAAAAAAAAACTATATTATTAAAAATGATAATAATTTAGAGATCGTTAATAAATAAGGGAGAGAATCGTTGAAAGATTTGTCAGAGAAGTTTGAATGAATTTCCTCCAAAGAACTTTTCATGCAGGCATCTTTATTAAACCCCATATTAAAAAAATACATAGTTATTAAGATGATGGAGAGTTTAAGAAATGCTGTAAGGGAATACGAAACAGCTAAGATGATTAAATTCACAACGAAAGGCAGTAGTTTCAACTGATGTCACTTATTTACCTGTGCCTACATCTTCTAATACTACAATTTGGGAGGAATTTGATGCAACCTTTATCTAACTACAAAGAATATCCGAATCTCAATCGGCTACAATTATTGAATTAGATAAATATTTATCTTAATTGCATAGAAATGAAAGTCCCCTAATATTCTGAGAATCAAGAAATATATTTATATTACGATACATCAAATGGTTTTTAAAAGATTATGTATCCTTGTTACATCAATGCCATGTTAGAGCATCCCAAACAGACTAAATTGGGTTAAGGTCTAGTGATCGAGTTGGCCACTGCATGTGCTCAATTGTTTCCTACTCAAGATAAACATCCATGACGCGAGTTCTGTGTGGTTTCCCATTTCCACCCTGTAGAACGAAAGCATCACTTATTACTCAGGCATAAAGGTGTACATAAGCATCCAAGATGTCATCTCTATAGGTGTGAACATTAACATTTTCACGGGGAAAGACATGGAGGTTTGTGCCGCCACCCAAAGATATGCCAACCCAAACACAGATGCTGCCTGATACGTATGCATCTCTTTCACAGATGTTTGATGAATGAAAACGAGTTCCATGTTCTCTCCACATGAAAATGAGCCTACTATTGCTTTCAAGGCTAAACCTGGACAATCCGCAAAAAGAATATCCTTCCATATATCACACATGCAGTGGACATGGTGACATGTCCATTGCAAATGTTTCCGCCAATGGTATGTCTTGAGCTGGTCTCAAATGACTGGTCAGCTAGCATAAAGACTACGTTCTTGAAGCCTTCGACTCAAGGTTGATCTGGATACAGATCCACCGTGTGGATTCCGGATCATGCAGCGAGGGAGTATCTGAGTTCAGCCGGAGTTGTGGTACTATTTCTTAGTGCGTAGGATGACAAATATCAGTCATCAGCACTTGTCATAGCATGAGGTCGTCCTAGGCTAAACTTCCTGGATATCAAATCCGTGGTTATAAATTGTTGCCAAATCATAGACGGACTCACATTCAGCCATCTAGCCACTTCTGACTTTGACCACTCTCAAAGTCAGAAGTGGATAGATGTCCTGACTGACATCTAGACTGTGTATCTGACTTTGACCACCCTCAAAGTCACTAGTCTCCAGTCAATGATTGTTATCAAAATTGTTCGGTCAAATTATGCGTGAGATTTACTGATTATTTGTAGAGTAATCACTATTTTTGTAATTTTCAAGTATAATATGATATTAACAATTCTTAAATTAAATTACTTAAAATTGTAAAATAATTCAAATAAGATCTCAATTTTTATTGCAATAGAACTAAGCACTAATAAAAAATATTATTGAAATATAACATTCTAGTCCCACTCCTTATTTATTATCAATGGATTTATATATATATATATATACCCATGATCAAGAACATTTTTATAAAATTTATTGTACTATGAATGATAATACACAGACACACACAGGCTACGGGTGCCTCTCCAATTCTTCTCCACATAGCCAGATACTGTACAATGATCTTCCATCGGTTCCCTTTTGTAGCCCTTTGATGCTTTAGTCTCATCCAACCTTTTGGTACAGGATTTTCTTACATGTCTTCCTCTTCGTCATTTTCGGTACTTTTCCTTTAGCCAGGCGTAAATGTCACCAAAAGAAGCAAATGACCAAACAACCAACGGAATAAAACTAAAAAATTTTCAACTATAAACTAATTATTATTAATAGTAAGCAAAACAAGTTCAACTGAAAGTAAATGTTGCTGAATCGTTAGCAAAACAGTTTAACAAAAATGAATGCTGATAAGATAGAAAAAAAGAAGGGAAAATAAGCTTTATTTTGAATGAATTAAGAGAATTGATAGAGCACATAGCCGTAAGCGAACATTTCGCTTTTGGTTGTAAGAAATCTGTTGAAATACTACTTTATTTGATGATTTTTTGCTTATGCTTGGCAAACGGAAAAGTACATCATTTTCCTTTCAAAAATTGAAAAGATGACCTATTGTTGGTGAAAAATGTGTCATAACTGAATATATAGGTTAGTCATCTAATGACAGATGCAAATTGCGTGCTTTTATATTATGTGATTATGGGCAATTCAGCAGATTTATTGTCCTTAAAATGTCCAAAAATCTTACTAAAAGAATTTTTTTTCCCTAAAATCAATGAGATTTTTTGCCTTGAACAGCATACGTGGAGATTTTGTATAATGTTTTATTTTCCTTTTATAAATTTAAATGCTATAAGGTTAGTTATAATGTATAACAAGTTTAACTATTAAATGCTGTTTTTGAATCGAAAATAAATCGTTTCTTTAGCTGCTTCAAATATCGAACATTAATTGCGTTGAAATGTTTCATTATAGTTTTTATGTCGTAATACGCAATACTGCTCTTTTCAAATATTAAATATTTGCGTTAAAATGTTTGTAGTTTTTGCATCGAAAATAACGAGCCTCATTGTTCTCTTTTCCTTCTTCAAATATACATTAATTACATTAAAAAGTTTGACATTCGATACTGTGTCTAAATATTTGCAGTTGAAATTTTGTGTGCTAAAGCACATTTCTCTTCAGATATTAACTTAATTGTGAAGTGAAATAAATTTAATAATTAATTGAGATGTTTTTGTGTCAAAAATAAAGTTATTGTTTTCTTCAAATTTCAAACATTAATTACGTGAAAATGAGAGATTTCTATAGATATCTCATTTTCACGTAGATGAGTTTTTGTGACGAATATGTTATATTATTGTCTCCCTTTTTTTCAATCATCAAATATTTACTGCGTTAAAATGCTTAATATGTGAAGTTTTTGTATATAAAAAAAAGAACTTTTATCTGTTATGCACTTTATTTTTGCCATCATGTTTTGTATGTAGGTTATTTTAATGAGAAAACTTGCTCAAATGCCTTTTCCATCAGGTGAGCTTATGTCAAACGAATATTTAAAAAGTTTGAATGCTAATATTAATTTTACATAACTTTATTACCTTCTTTAATATTTTTGGAAAGTATACTTTTTAAATATGCATTCTTAAATATGGATACAAATTTCTTCACATTTATTAAAAAATGTCCAAAATTAAAACACTTATGTATGCATTAATTTTCTTGTATGAGGTTAATTTAATGGACCTAAATGTACCATTTTAGAAGAATTATTTTGGGAAAAGTTGAAATAATAGCACCAATCAAAACAGAAAATGTATCCATAGAGAATTTTTTTGTAAAATGTGAAAAGATTTAATTCTTCATATTGCATTTCAATTTCATTTTATTTAGATCTTAATGTGAAGTAAATCAAAAAATAAATTAAGAAACTATGAATTAAAAAATAACATTATAAAAATTACAATTCACAGAAACTAAAAAGATGGGCAGAATGAGATTTTATTCTAGATTTACAACATTTCAGACAATAATTCTTTTTTTGAATTTAAATTTTGAAAAATACCAGATTTGTTAACTTTTGTTTTAGAGACTCATAGAAAAATTTAAAAACATAAAATTGAATATTCAAAAAAAAAAAAAAAAAAAAAAAAAAAAAAAAGCATTAATGATCAATTTCACACATGAATTGTTATTGGAATAAAAACGTATTATTTTGCTATCAAGATTATACTTAAGGCTTCATAATAGGTCCATGTTTTGCAGAAAAGGGGAAGGTCTCAAGTTCAAATCCAGAAAATATATCTTGGATCTCATTAATCACAGGTAATTGTATGCTGGATATTCGCAAAAAAGTATAAAAAATAAATGTGGTGCCAGTGTGCGAGACAATCATTAAACCCCACAAGGTATTTATGCTAAGTTAGTTAAAGGGAAAAGGCTTGTTAACCTGAGATAAAATTAAATCACCTCCATCTTCAGTACACTGCAACCCCATTCAACCTCATATTATTTCAAAAGAGGAATCTCAAATTTGTTTAAATTATCTCAATTAAAAATAAAAAAAATCCTTAATTTTTAATGAATTCTTCGTTTGGTGAGTGAAAACATACTGATTGCTCACAAAAAAAAAAAAATTGTTTTTGAAATAAAATTAAGTGTGAAAATACTCAGTTTTATAGTACCCTCTTGTATTTCATCGGATTTTTATGTTCATGGTGAAAGAAACAGATTTGAAAAGATGAATTTTGTAATAAAATATTTTTATTCCAAATGAAAAGTAGACAAATACACATAAACATAAATTTACAATTAACACAAGGCACTGGCATATTTAAAAATAAAATTTGTATTACTATGTGACAAACATCTATGAAAGAGAACAATAGCATCAACATATTTATACAAAATCTTTTCTTATATGGAAAACATTAAAGATAAGTTATTAAAATAATTTCCATAAAAAGTAATCTTTGGTGATATTGTTTACATGCAACTACACACAAAGTTAAATAAAGTATTAAAAGCTATTTTGTACAATCATCTGTTAGGTTCAAGAAAATATAGTGTCCATTACAAAAAGCACTTCACATATTAACTTCTTATTAAAGAGAAACAAAACATGAAAAATAATTTTTTGATAAATTTCTAAAAGTTTCAGGGATTATACTGTAGTGATGTCACACCATTGTAATAATGCCATCGAGTGTGTGCACTCAGTGGTTTTTTATTTCCCTCCAGTTGGCATACAACAGAAGATTAATTCTTCGTAATTCGACTAGTCTCGTGCTAGTTGAACGAGCTTTGTAATCAGACGATTTTGTAAGACGATGTTCTAAGATTTTGTTCTACATTTATTCACTTGAAAATAAACATTATTATTTGTAAGAGGTCTCAAATTAATTATATAAAAGAACACACGCAACACTGGAACTTCTACAATACAATAAAAAACAAATGTTATTTTTATTCTATTAACTACTGTCAACAAATTATATAGTATAATTGTGCAGCTATTTTCATGAAAATAGTATTAGATTCAATTTTTTTCTTAAAAATAAAGTTTTAAAATTTCTAAAAATAATTTATTAATCAATCATTAAAGAAAATTTTTTAATTAAATTATTTCAAATTAAGATACAACCAAATTTACTTTAAATTAAATGTTAATATCAAAAATAAAAATTTTTTATTCAATATTAATTTTTCATATAATTTGAATATTCAATAAACGAAATGAAATATTATATATTCGATATTATAATATAAAAATTTTAAAATGTACAATTAAATTTTTACATCAGGCTTCAGTTTGTAATTACATAATAACACACATAATATTTATACATAAAACTAATAAAATTATAACTTTTAGAGCTTTTGTCCCACAATATTTGTGAACAAAATATATTCAATTAACTTATATTATAAACATAAGGGTATTCTTAAAATAATATTATTACTCATGAAACTCATCTTTAATGATTCTTTTTTGTGTTGGGATATTTTTAGATAAAATAAATAAAATTAAATTTATTAGAAGAGCTAAATAATTATGTGATATCTTATGAAAAAAAAAACATTTGAATACATAAATTTATAAAATATTATTTGTTTGCTGTATAAAACACTTAATAATTTAGAAGAACATTAATTAATTCAGAGAAGTGTTAAAATACTTAAAAAAAAAGCAATGAATTTATCGCGAAGGAAATAATCATACTTAAAAAGAAAATAATTATTTTTAACATTGTAAATAAAAATAACAAGATTCTACTGAACTTATTTATTTTGCTTTTTATGTAAAGCAATTTACACATAGAATAATTTATTTGTACCCTAAATTTATTTACTTATTCTACATAGAAAAATTATTATTCATTTATCTAAACTTTCAATTATATGTGCCATACTTGGTCCCAATT
>JAPDSC010141042.1:0-21851 GCA_026290005.1 Latrodectus geometricus
ATATACCATCTTCATTAAAATTAAAATGTTTCAATAAAAAAATCATCAAACATGTTCTTAAAATTATATAAAAATATAAATATCTATAATAATATAAATCTATTATAAAATAAATCTATAATAATAAAAAAATATCTATAATAATATAAAAATATAAATATCTATGAACTTCAAGCATTGGACTTCTGATGTTGTACAAGGGATATATATTTCTTATTGTTTATGAAACAACTGTGTTTCCTAAGGTATAGCAATGAGTAACTACATGCTATCTTCATTAAAACTAAATTTTTCAATAAAAATAATCAAACATTTTTATAAAATTTCACTTAACATTAAAAAAACCATATAATTAGAAATATATATGAGTTAAATGTGAGGGAAAACATT
Source organism: Latrodectus geometricus (assembly GCA_026290005.1). Classification (NCBI taxonomy): domain Eukaryota; kingdom Metazoa; phylum Arthropoda; class Arachnida; order Araneae; family Theridiidae; genus Latrodectus; species Latrodectus geometricus. The sequence goes on from JAPDSC010141042.1 coordinate 391, forward strand.
TTACAGAAGCTTACTTCATTTCTGATTATAGTTAAGGAATCTAGAACTGCTATTAGTTTAAATAAACTAAATACATAAGAGAAATAACTTGGGGAAAAACTTAAATACTGAAATGTTTAATTAATTTCAAATTAAGTATAAATTAACTACAAGATAATAAATTACATGTATACACATATTTATATATTAAATCTATATAGATTGTGGTATAGGGAATACACACACACACATATACATATTATTTAATAAATAATGCAAAGTAACATTGATTTTAATGTCAAACAAGATGAGAAGTTTATGACTCAAAGTAATTGAAATTGACTAATCTCATCAGAACAAATTTTTATATTTCTTTTATAAGGAAATTAGATCGCATAATATTGTAAATATTGAATTTTATTGAAATGATGAAATTTCATGGCTAGCATTTTCTAATGTATTAGTTTTGATTAGATAATACGAGCATAAAAGATAAGCATTTTTGCGCATATGTATACGCAATATTTAAGTTAAAATTCTTGATTAATTTAAACAATTAGTTTTGCACTGTATACCCATGATAACAAATGTTAAAATCATAATTCAATGTGAAATTGTATGGATTAACATATCTAAGAACATAAGATCTTAACTGTGTGAAATGTTATTAAAGACGCTGGTAATATGAGTAAGACATGGATATCCTCTGATGTTATGTGTATGACTTGATGTTATGTGTATGACCAATGTTCATTTAAGCTATCTGTATACAATGTTAATGTGTATGTGTTAAATATTATCAAAATTCTATGATGTCAGATCTGAAGGATCTAATCTTGTGTTACCCTAAAGGGAAAATTGTCCTATCTGCCAAATGCATGATGTTGCGCTATTGTTAATGTATGCTTTGTATCAAAAATTTGTGTTCAAGTAATAAATTATTGTGTGCTGCAGCAATTATTCGTGTTTCTTTTTATTGTGTTGTGTTTAAATATTCTGTTAAAACGTTTCAATTTAGTTTTACCATTATTAACAGATCACACGCATTCAACAAGTGAGAAAGAATGTTAGAAAAAAATACTTAATTCAGGACTTTATATATTTTTTATTCCATATTATTTTACGCATAAATAAATTTCTATTTACAGAAATACTTAGCATTTAAGTTAGTCACACACAAGGAATTCGATGACTAATAATGTTTTCTTAAAATATTTGAAACTTATTCATTATGTAGCTTGGTGAGAGACATATTCTTAGAGATATGAAGCATGAAGCATACATGCCACTCATATAACATTCCTAAAATAACACATTCTTACTTTGATATTCAAATGTACTTAACCCACATTTCATGCTATCAAAATGCATAATAATCTTTGTCATTGGTCATTTTCTTCACCTTAACATTTTCTATATTATCTTGTTGGATCGAATTTTTTTATATGAAAATTTATTTCTTCCAACAAGAAATCCAGGATCGAATCTCAAACATTGTTGATGGATGGGAGTTAATGCTGCACTTCTGTCTTCTGCATGCATGACAGCCGGGGCTGTGTGTGTGGCAGTTATTTGGAATGTTTCCCAGAATGCCAGTTACGCTGTAGATGTTGAAATGGCTTTCAACAGCCAAAGGAAGATAAGATGTCAACTAAGTGTTGTTAAATGAAGATTTATAATACTCACAGTGGCTTACTGCTAAGGCACCACTCTTAACAGCGAAACCGTTATTGAACCAGTCGTAGCCAGTATTGAACAACGGAAAGTGATTGTTGCGCTTCTGCTTTCTACAAGCATATCAATTGGAGCGAGTGCTTGAGAATTTTCTGGGTTTCGTCTTGCAACGCGTGTATATCACTCAGTATAAACGTAAGCCGCATCTCTTTTATATAAAAATGCCTTTGCTGCAGATTGAATAATAATACTAAGCGTATGGTGGAATTAATATGTTCAAAGGGCGAAATCAGTTAGACTTCTATTTATGAAAATGCTTCTATATATCTATAGAAATATATTGCTGAATAACATCGTAGGTTAATACTCCCATAATTTAGCATGTTTATTATTTGTTATTGTTATTTCCAATCCCATCTGGGGTAGCGGAGCTACACCAGATCCATAAGTTCATATACCCTCAAAAAATCGAGGAAGAGGAGAGGTCTCTCAAGAAACTCCTCCATAGAAAAATCGAGGCAAATAAGAATATATTGAGGACTAACCTCGTTGGAGTAACATTTTTTGCAGGTTGGGAAAAGTTTGGAACTCCCGCTAAAAGTAAGGCACTTAGTGTGCCCACTGACAAATCTGCTGATTTGTCAGTCCTTGGTCGGAACGTGTGCCCTGAAAGTCAAGGGCACAACCAGGACGCTTACGGGGTTACCAATCGTGATATGGTGGGAGACGACATGCCTTATTGACAGTGTTTTTGCGGGTAGAAAATAATTCTGAGTAAGTGAGGGCCGGATTTGAAGAGGCTGGTAGGGAAGTACCCTCCTTAGCCAACTGATCAGCGCGTTCGTTACCAAGTAAACCCACGTGATAGGGTATCCACTGGAAATGGATGTCATGGGAGGCTGACTGGTCCTTTAACAAAAGAAAGATTTCGACACTAGCTTGGTTTGTTACTCTTTCCTTATTGCATAGGTGTTGAATACTGCTATGACTGTCAGTGAATATCCAGATATTCCCGAAGGTGGCTCCAATCCTGATACTCTTCAGTCCTGATAAAATAGCTAAAAGTTCACTGTGAAACACTGAGCAAAAATCTGGGTTTCTTAATGATCTTTAATCTTGGCCTTCATTAGGATAAAGAGTGTAAACGTTTCTTATTTGATAAGTACCGATTACTAAATTTTTTAAAGTAAACACACTTGACATTATTTATTTCTAAGCCTAAAATCTTGTAAAATAAAAAATAGACCTATATTTATCAATTAACGTGCCCAAGCCTCCAATGGAAAACTTTTATTTACACTTTTAAATTAAAATGAAAGCGTTTTTTTTCATTTTAATATAACAGTGTGGATAAATAACGGTATTTACTGTTAGCTTAGTTTTGTTCAAAATTCTATTATGCACATGAAATGAAGCTTTACGAATGGTTGACCACAAAAATATTAGAGGAGGTGATGGGTGCTTGAAAATTACTTTCAGTTAAGAAATTTCTGAATATTGAAGTCTAAACTTCTTTCATTTATGTATTCCATGGTTTTATTTTCTCTATATATTTAAGAAAAAAATACTGTTCAAATATAGAAAAAAGGAGAGATTCGATACCAATTTTTTTTCTCTTCTCACCTCAATTACGCACATATGGCAATTTCAGAAACAATAAAATAAACATAGGCCTCCATTCTTGAAGCGAGTAAATTTTCTAGAACGGAGTTTTAGAACGTTTAAATTAATTACATAGCTTCATAGATATTTTAGAGAAAAGTATTGTTTAAACAAATTCAAAATGCTAAAAACGTTTTTCAGAAATGAATCAGCATTTTATTTTAATCAGAGTACAACATCCTGATATAATGGTCATTCTATTCTGTAAAGTAATTTATTCCTTAGAAAGAATTTCAATAAATATACAGAATAATGATTTAATTTATATAGATAAAAATAACATGTATTCCCATTTGTTATTTAGTTTGAGAATTATTCAATCTACATTAGGCTTAGAACTATAATCAGGCTTTTAAATTTTGTAAATTATAGATAAACGAAAATAATTTTCTTTTTGCATTTCACGATCAATTTTTTACTAATTATCTATTCAGTTATACATCATGCCGGTCATAACATTATTAATTAATATGATTACTTATTTCCTGTTCTTAACTTAACTCTTTCTTTAAAACTCCTCTGACATATTTGTATATTTGGTACATCGCTTGATATATATTGATGTATATATATATATGTAATATAATATAAAGCAATAAAAACAATGTATAGAAAAAGCAAATACAACATTAAAAAAATACGCATAATAGGCAATCATACCAGCGCAAAAGCAGCTATTGTGTGAAATGCCGTTTTATAAATTAAGTAAGATACATTTAATCGATAAAAATAAAACAATGAAACTATTTAATTTAATATCAAAAAGACAAAATCAGGAAAAAATGAAGAAAAACAATGTAATATAATATAATTAAGGAAAGAGCATAGAGACCACGTCTTCATCAGGAGAGAGATGGTCAGCTATGCAAAATAGACACCCTTTTCTGACAAACACGAAAGACAAAGGTCTAAAGATATTCGTGTTATTCCTCCGAAGAGTGTCTCTATAAGAAGAAAATACTACTATATCAAAATTTGAAATAAATGGAAACAAAGTAATACATTAAAAAATGAGTAATACAATAAATTGGCAAAGCAATACAATTAGAAAAATATATCAAATTCAAAAGAATATATCAAATACAGAAGAATATATATCAAATTTAGAAGATTATGGTTGCCAAAAGTAATAAGAAAAATTTAACTTGTAAAGGAATTTTTCTTTTCCCGACAATTATGTGTTATTTTCTAAGTACTTGGAAAGCATAGATGACAATCTTATGATTATTGTTTTTAATATTAACATTATTGCATTTCCTCTAGGCCAAAGTTCATAATATAATTAATGTCAGTCATTGAAAATTAAAGGAAAAAATCACAATTACATAAATTATTCAAACTCCATAAGTATACATTTGAAACGGGAACATTTTAATGGATTTATTATAAGATTTCTGCAACGTATTATAAAAATATGCATACTTTCTTAGCGAAATATGAAGAAATAATGTTGTTAAGACATTATTTACCAATTAGTATATGTCACTACAAATCTCAGCATTTTATGAATAGTGACATTAAACAAATGTAGCACTACAAAATCATTTTAATGATTTAATACATTAAATCTCTTTGATATGAAAACTACGTGAGGAAGAAAACATTTTATTTTAAAATTAATGATCTGACTAACATATTAACTGTATCACTTAAGTAGCTGAAAAGCATCACTTGAATTCCCTTTAATATTTTCTTTAAATTATGTATTTGAGTGATACACTCCCCAATTTAATGTAGAGAATGCTTGCATCCGTTAGGTACTAAAATCTTGCAATCTAATCTCTTTCATTTTTAATTTTAGCAGCTGTAAGTAAGGGAAAGCAGTTTTCTGTAATATTATTTTTCATAGAAGAGAATTGTAATTGAAATGAAATGCACTCTCATGGAGTTTAATTAACACTTTAAATATATTATGCTTAGATGATGGAAACAGATACTTCAAGACATTATGGAAAATAACCATTTCTCTGCTAACGAATTTAATTTCTCCTAGCTTGAGCAGGCATCTGAGTTTAGAGATGAAACATTAAAATTGTAAGCATTTAACAAGATTAGTAGTTAAGCAAAATTAAAATGAGAAGTTATATATGAAATACGTTTCCTCTTGAATTTAACAGTTAAAAGATTTTAATTTTCAATCAGTTAATTAATGATTGGAGTAAATAATGAATGACATAAATTAAGCTTTATGATCTTAATTTAAATATAGTTAATTGGATAGCAAAATCAATTACAGCAAACTCGAAAATGTAATTGAATTTCTAAAATTATATTAATTTCAATGCATTTCTAGTTAGTTTGTTATAACAGTAGTGAATTCAGATATAATTAGTTTGCATATTAATTTTCCATGTATGTTTCTATGTGCATAATGCACATTAGAAATTCATTTCAATCATGATTGTAAATGCACTTTCAATTTACATCACTCACACAGCACGCACTTCAAAAAATAGTTTACACCAACATAGCTGTAATTTTAAACAGTCGATACAAATATTTATTATAATATTTTATATCATTGTCGTATAATGCTTTATTATGTTATTATATCAAAGTTTTTAAGTGATGCTTTCAAAAATGTTAACTCCGGTAATTAATTACGCAACCACACACACACACACACACATATATATATATATATATATATATATATATATATATATATATATATACATATATATATATATATATATATATATTATCTGGATGGCACTTGAATTTGGGATAATTGGTGTTATGCAGCATTTCCGCTTTTCCTGAAAATAGCTAGCAAATTACATTTGCAAGCTATTTTCAGGAAACAAACTAACAGTTTGACATAATAAGGTCGGTTTGTTTGTCATTTTTGTCTTGTGTGTGTGCCTATGACATGAAATGTAACCCGTAGTTTGTAAGACATGGCCTCTTATAAGTGAATATTACCAAGATATCCTTGACATTATTTGTTCTATTTGTTCGCTTATGACAGACAACTTTAGATAATATTTTTAAAAAGACTGTACACATACACATCATGTCATAAGCCATTCCGCTTCAATGTGGGTACATTAGAGCGGAATCTTCAAGTAAGGAATATCCTTTAGACTTGCGCTAATGGGCTAATGTACTATACTTGCTCAAGGGTGCCCGCCATTAGAAACAAAAAAAATATTAAGCTTAAGGAAGAACTTGTTCGATACTCTTAGTTCTTCTTTACTTTTGTATTTGCTAAGATAGTTTTATACAAGAGTGTGAGCCAACCTATGCTTTTAATTTCCCAAATTGAATGTAGGCTGTTTTCGCTAGGCACTTTCATAGATATGATTTTTAAAAATAACTACATCTATACTGATAGACATAAAAATTAAAGTATTTCTTAAATTTCATTCAATAATATCAGACTAATTTACTACTGTGTTGAAATGGTACATAATCTGATTGGTATATAACAAGATCAAGCTATATTTACCACAAGGGAACTGCTATTTTTATCCAGAGGTAAAACTTTCTTTAACAGTAGATAAATTTTCTTTGCCTTCGAACGTCTATTTTATAATAGCTATATCATTATTATAAAGTTTAAAATATAGATGAAAAAATTTCCGTTGAAGTTTAAACATATGAAGTCGGGCATAATAAAGACTCAGCACTGCCCAATTTTTATATGCTTTAATTTTTAAATTAATTTTTTACATCCTAAAACTGAATGTTACTGTAATAAACATCTTAAAAATGAGCTCACTGTAGCCTGATAGGGAGATAGCGCTTTTTAAAAAAAACGTCCCTTAGTCGATTTCAATCATTGTTGAATTACGAGAAATAGACATTTTGTGTCTGCCTTCTGCATGCATATTTTCACAGGATCTGCTTTGGAGTTTTAAAGGATTTAAGTTTTGTGCAATGTGAATACTATTCATAATCTATTGAACGTTATCTTGAAAAAAATAAAGCATTGTGAAAGAGATAAATTATTGTACATCCACTACACGATATCAAAAAACATGTCCAAAGCTTCAAATGAAATTACATAATATTCCTTTTCCTTGAAATTCAAGATGGAGAACTATCACCTCATTTAAGATTTGTTATTTTTGTGCGTGTGTGTACACAGTGTTTTATATTAATCTAGAAATTACTTCGTCTAAATAATCTATATAACTGATGATATGTCGCAACATATGCAAGTATGCTCATAAAAATATTATTTTCTATCCAAATGCACCAAATTTTTACCTCAACCATAATTCAGATACACTGAGATCTACAGTTTTTATGTTTTACTTTCACAGAGGGCATGAATCATTATAATATTTTGGATTCTACTTTAAATAGTAAATCTTGTTCAATCAGCCCATGCATGTGAAAATAGCCGTTGAGGGATACCTCCAATTATATAATATACACGTATTTGATGTCAGCAATTGTAGCATATCAGCTACTAGCTTACAGTAGATGGACCAGATAATTGTCTTTACCCGAGAAATTCTAACTTAAAAAAATTTTATAAATTTATTCCTCTGAAAAAATTTTATTTATATAAATTATAAGAACAGAGGTTTTTTAGACAAAATATCCCAAGTCCCTATGTTGAAAATTAAGAAAAATCCTGTTACGTAAGAATATAAAAACAATTATTCTTATACTTCTAAAATTGATAGATATGATATTTGTAGTATATATATTTGTAGATATGATATATTTTATGACAAAATTTAGAAATTTTGGTGTTATAATTTTTTTTTAGAAATTGTTAACTTTTATTAATATCATGTGTAAATTGTTTACCTAAAAATAATATTTTAATAAAGGGATTTTAGAAAAGTTAGAACATGAATAAAATTACTTGCGCAAGCACATTTGATATTTGTTTCTTGAGGTGATATTTTTGATGGAAATGTAATAAACTATTCTATTAATAAAATAACATTCGTAACTCAAATTATTATTTCCTTATCTAACTAACTATGCCTTATGTTCACTTTTTTTTTTTTTTTTTTTTTTTTTTTTTTTTTTTTTTTAAAGTTGGAAATCTCATTTTTAAGGTAATAGACAGAATCATTCAAATATATTAATTCATTTTAAGCTCATTAATTGTACAATTTAACGATAATTCTAGAATGCAGTTCCTGAAAAAAAAATGTTATAATGATATAGTTATGATACTTTCAAACTCTGTAAAAGTTTTATAACTCAGTAAAAAATTATCTTTAAAATATATATTTAAAAAAGAGTTTCATACAAGAATAAAAAATGTAATAAATATTTTAAAATTGTATATCAACTACCCCCTTATGCGTAAATAGTAGCTGTTTATAATAGGTCAAAGAGTTTATAATAGTTGTATTAAATCTCCCATAAAATTTACAAATCAATTCTTTCGAAATAAGTTTAATATAAGAATCAAGACGAATATTTAATATAGAAAGTAGTCATTCTAAGATTTAAGTTTCATTGAAAATGTTGCAAAAACTTAGGAAGTATGAGCTAAAACAAAAATTTATTTTGTGTACAATATTCAAGATACAATCTTAAAATAGAAATTTCAAATATCTTTTGTCCATTTGGAAAGAAAAAGCTTTCTGCAAAAAGTTTTCTCCCTTAGCAACCATAAAAATCTTTTCAGTTATTTTTGCCATTGCCATGCAGTTTTTATCCTGCCAGTTATTTCATGAAACTTTGTTGAACATAAAAATGCGATCTAAGGTCTTTTAATTTTTCAAAACTTTTTCAGTTCTTTAGATCTTTTAATGAATCGGAATTTTTATATAGTATAGAGTATTTTTATAGTATAGAGTATTGGTAAGTATACGTATATAGTATATAATATAGATTTAACATTTTTATCTTCAATAATTTCAACCACAAAGATTTTTTAACTATGTAATTGTCATTTTATCAATAATCCAATTTTTATAAAAAGAACAATTATACTGCATGTTTTGACATAGAAACTTTTTAATGAGATATTAATCTGAGTGATTAGTTTTGTATATCATATAGCTTTTTAATTATTTTTCATTTATTCTGATACAAAATGCATATATGTTAATGAAATAGGGATATAAATGCTTATCATTTAAAATTATATTTTATTCAAAAAAATATTATGAAAATGTACAATAAATGTGTAATTTGGTGAATAATTTAAAACATTATAAGAAAGTAAGTATTAAAACCTTCAATGTCTGCAATTAATTAATTTTAACATTATTTTAACATTATTTTTAACATAATTTAACAAAGAGAGAGATGATATAAATTACAAATATAAAATGTCTGAGATTTAATTTAAAGCCTGAAAAAATAATTATATATAAATTAAATTATATAAGTATACAATTAGAATATGTATAATATAGCATCTGTGTAATTAAACCATTATTTTCCATAAGTGCTCTACCATAGTTTAACAACAGTCGGAGTTTAAATGTCAATCATATCTATGATTGAAAATTAAATGCAAACTTAGCCATAGATAGAGTAATCCGAACTAATTTTATGGAAAAATAATGTTTTCTACCATTGAAATGTTCACATAAATACATTTTGAAGCATCCAATAATAGTAACGAAGTGTATAGTAAAACTTTGGCAATTACTTAATTCAAATGCAGGAATATTTACAGTCAAATATATCTTGGTATCATGATGGCTTTACAACTGTGTTTCTAGCCTGCATAAATAGCTTCGCTTGATGTGGACATGCAACAGTTACCATTGGAGCAACGTTATTATAAAGGCAACACATGAATTAAGGCAACTCGAATCAAGATTCATATTAGACAGGAAGGTGAATCATAAATGGGATGAATATTAGAGTGCGTGATAGTATTTCATCGTGATACCTCTCGATTCTGCATATAAATTCATGTGTTTGTGTCCTAGAGTCCTTAGACAATATATTCTGTTAGCTTGAAAATAGTTTCTTAATACAATAAAATCTAATAAAAATTATTACCGGAACACAACTAAATGATAAAAATATATCAACTAGGTTCATTTGAATGAGAATAGCAGAATAACAACAATATCAAAATAAGAATTCAGTCATTTATATACTAATAACTTAGCATTATTTTCTGAGTATTTCCTTTTAGGAAAAGAAGGTAAACGACAGGAAGGTTAGAGACCTATCAAACTCTAGACCAATGGCTTGTGCTTATATATATATATATATATTTAAACATATTATTAACTCTCGATACTTATATATGAAAACTAAATAGGTCTTTTTGCTAAATGTATAGTTACAGATCTACTGAATATTAATTTTAGTTTAGTTGTAAAACATTTTATTTTTCAATCTCAATTCGTTGTTGTTGTTGTCGTGTGCCAGCCAGACCGGCAATATGGGGTGCGCTGCTCTACTTTTCCAAGTGAACCATATTTGGTGTGGAGTCCGACTTCCTTAGTACACATATGTCATAGATACCCGTTTATAGGGTGGGCAACCATTCACACACAAAGAAAGGACAATGACAAGAAAGAGAGAGAGGGAATGTACATCCATGCCCGAGCCAGGATTCGAACCAAGGTCCCACCCATTTGTAGTCAGGTACGCTAACCAATAGACAGGTTGGGCGGCAATTCTTTAATTTTTTCTGCTTTTAAAATATCATTTAACATTAATCTTCATCATTTTTCCTGATAAAGTGCTTAAAAGATAAAACTTCAGAACCTTAAATGCATTTTTATAATGCATTAAAAGTTTAAATTAAAAAAAATATTAGATACTCCATCATTACAATTTAATAAATAAAAATAATTCAAGAAATTAGCTGTGCAGTATAAAAATTGATACTTACACACAAACATATCTTTTACTAATTACTATATACAAGAATAATATTTTTTATTTTTCTCAAAATTGATGTCCATTATCATATTAAAAACATTGTACGAAACTAATAACTAATATCACTTCAATAATAATAAAATCACTTCTACGTTTGAAATTTATGAAAACTTGAAAAATATTGGGTTGATTTCCTTGTATCATTAATTATCTGAATTAGTTTGAGATAATTGAATTTATAGGCTGATATAACTAACAATTATTTCTAAGTGAAATGAAAACAATGAAAAGTGGTAATGAGGTGAATGTATATTGATAAAAAATAGTTCATAGATTAAGTTTCATCGGAATTTTAATTAGTCAGGTGAAAGACTGTATAGCTCTTCTAATTAAATCATTTCTTTCCTCTCATAATGTTTTGTCTCATATATATGACAGTTTTTTTTCATATTGTTTCCTGAAATTCCAGATTTTTCACGTTTAATCAGAGAAAGATTTTAGTCCACAACCCAGATTTTTGTAAGACGAAATTATTTCATGAGTGAAATAATTAATTATGATAATTAATCTTTATTCAAAGTAATAAACAAATTGTCTTGCTAAACGGAAATATTAAAAATTAATCTAATAACATTTTAAGACAATTATGATCTTTTGCCTTTTAAAATCTGATACCATTTACAAGTGAAAAATTTTGATTACAAAAATTTAACTTCAAACTAAAGTGTTTTAATGAACTTTGTAAGTTGTAAAAAATATTAAATTAAAATAAGCTGATTGAAATAAAATCAGAGTTATTGTTTTTGAAAAACTATTTTTACTTGAAGAAAATAAATGCAGAATTTATTAAGAAATGTGACACTTTTTAATGAAACACAAATCTAAACTTTAATATTGAATTGGTTTTATAAAGATATTATGTTAACAAATTAAAGAATAGAATTTTTATGTAAACATTTTCAAGAACCCAAAACCTTATGCTTACTAAAAGTACTATTTAAATATATTATTTCCTTTCATTTGTTAGATATTATATATCTATGCATTTTAAGAATTTCAATTAAAATATTACATTTAACAAATTTTGCTATATTAAGAGTTTTTATAAGGACTAGGAGAATAGTGGTTCAAAATTATTTTTAAAATGATCTAATTGAACTATTTTATAGAAAATTTATATAATTCTTAAACTAAAGGGGAGTAATATAATTCTGAAAGATTAAAATCATCTACTCTTTTAGGGTTATATAATGCACGTATACTGTGTAAATACGTTCCCGCAAAAATAGTGCATAGTGCTTTACATACATATTTTGAAACACAATGATTAGGGATAATAATAAGATTAGCAGACTTTTTTATATAATTTATTAGTTTGAGCAGAAATGCATAAAAAATAATTTTGAAGATTAAGAAAAATTTAAGAAAAATAAGTCAAGTATTTATTAAATTATATTTTATTCCTTTTGAGGTAAAATATACTTTAAAAATTACTTAATAATTCCTAATACCATAATATCAAAGCTCTTAAAGTCAGATTTCAATAATAACATAAGTGAATAAGTTACAAGTTTATAAGAAATTTTGTAAAAACATCCCAATATCTCTGGTATGCAAAGATATCCTTTCTTAGATATGGTATCCTTCTTAGAATAGCGATATCCGGTTATAGAAATTACGCCACATACATAAAGCTCAATCCACCCGTTCAGTATGATGCTTCCTTGCACGACAGTTTCAGGATCACTTTAACGATTTTTTCCTTGATATTACTGGGTGAAACCATGCTCCGATCTCTCTGCAAACAAACTGGCGTGAGAATCGCTTGTAGTACTAAATTCACAAATATCTGTAATGATTACATGATTCCACTGATCAGATGTCCAAATTTTGTGCCCTTCATAGGTTAACTTTCAGAAGTATGGGATGTGTTGGACAGCAAGAAAATACGCCAATTTGTGAAGGTGTTTGTACATAATAAACTATTCCATTGATCAGGTGTTTGTACTTGTCACTCCCTTGTTGTACGCAGTTGCTGAAAAATAGAACTCGAGGATGCATTTTCCATTGCCTTTCTCAGCAAGATAATATATCGATCATTCATTGAAATTGTTTTCCATGAGTAGTCACCTCCAACATATCTAATATCTGTACTCATCTGTGCTTGAAATGCCTTTAAAACCATAGAAAAACAAACCATAGTACTTAAAACTATGGTACCATAGGTAGATGGTTAAAAGGCTTTCCCAGTGACACTTTTGTTGGTTCGGATCTCGTCAATTACACAAGTCACACTACGCCCTTCTTCCAACTTTCTGAACATGTGAAGTCTCTAACCATATTTCAATGAAGAACTCACTTGTACGAGTTATGTGCATATGCTTAAGTCATCTATTACATTCTGTTCCTGACCTTTTTATTAAATTGCATTTTTATTGCAATAATAACAAAAGCCACTTTTCTGCAATTTTATGATTATCTACTTATTTACATTGTTTTTTAAGTGATACACAGCTATGCATTTAAAAAATGTATTAAATAGAAATTTAAATAAAAATGTTCTAATAAAAATATTGTAATAGTTCTTTTTCATGTTGATTATATATATTTGATTCTGATTACACCCAAACTTTATTGAGCTTTTGTGGAAAATTTGAACAGTTTGAGGTGATGAACTATTATCCTCTCTATGCAAGTTTTCGTATAAATTTACGTAGATGTCTAGATGCATGTTTGTAAGCATGCACAAAGATAAAATAAAGAAAACACCTCAGAATTTACCATAAAAGACGTTCACAGAGAAGACAGACACTCAGCATTTATCTTCCTTTGGTGAATGGTGGTTGACATTGATCTGATGAGTATCCATTCAAAAATAGTCAAAATAGTCAAAAATAGTCCTTAGTCAATAAAATTGTTTCTTTAACTTTTATAAAATGTAAAAGTGCTTATAATTTTAAAATTGCTTTTTTTTAACTTTAAGCTTTTAGCATTATATTAATTATGATAATATATACATATATTTTTTTTGTAACTTTCTGTTAGAATATATAAATATTTTGGGTGGATTTTGAAGAATTAAATTCTGAAGTGCAGATATTTTTCTTTTGATATCAAATAGAATGTGTATGTCATAAATTATTTTTTTTTATTTCTAATGGCGGGCACCCTTGAGCATGTAAGTACATTAGCCCATTTGCCGCAACAAGGCCGGAAACAGCTACTCATTTTATCGTTACCCGGTGGGCACCTGTGAACCAAGTTACGGAGTTACGAGTAGCCTTGCCCACGCCACACCACCACAAACCCATTTATAGGGCGGGCCACATTCATCCATCATTTGAGGAAAGTACAAGAAACAAAGAAAGAGAAAGTACATCCATATCCGAGTCAGGATTCAAACCTAGGTCCTCTCCATCCGTAGTTAGTTACGCTAACCACTAGACAGGTTGAGCAGCCTTATTTAATCATACAATATTAAAAAAAAAAAAGCTATGAGCAAGTGAAGTAATTTTTTGAAAGTTTTCGTGGCATTCATTTTAGTTTAATGCTACTATTAGAAGCTCAATTCTTCCAAAATGCATTTTCTCTAACGTAAGAACAATCTTTTAGAAAAATGTTTATGAAGTATTTCAATAATGCCTTTAAATCTAAATCAGAGTCCTTCTAAAAGCTGTCAATTACTATTATTTTTTTTTGTAATCAGTTTCATAATATACTAATTTTATCTGATAAATAAAAGAGGAAAATTTATTTCTTGGATTGATATTTGAAGTAGTTGGAAACCTCTTTCAAAGTCTTGCTATTTGTATTGAAATATTCTTTGTGTCAAAATAACTTTCTGTACAATATTCTTGACTGACAAAAGAAATATTCTAGATCCACAAAATAAATAAAATTTTTATTCTAGTATTAAATTATAAATAACTAAATATCAAATTTTTTCTCCGATATTCATACAAGAAGCATTGAAAATCTTTTGAAAAATCAAAAATAACTTTTAATAACAAAATCCAGGGATTTTAATGAAAAAAGCTCACTACTTAACTCTGTTATTAATTCATTGAAATAGTTAAAAATGAAAAAAAAATTCAATAACATGTATAAAAAATTTGAATATTCTTCAAATTTTACTTAATATTTAAAAGGAAAGATCACAAGCTTTTATTAATCTATCTTTTGAAAATGAAAGCATAAAATTCAAATAATTTTTTAAATGAAAACATGGAAAATTAAGGTACAGTCAACTGATCTTAAATTCAAAATGCATGTTTGCTTTTTAATGAATATTATTTTTATTGTAAGGGCCATGAAAGAAAACTACTCATTATAAAAGAAGTAAAAATGATTTTCTTAAATTAAGACAGATTTCTAAAGTTTTTCCTCTATTTGTAGCAATAAGGGTAGTATGCCTTGTTGATATCCCAATAATTTTCTTTTACTCTTATATTACTGCAGAGAGTTTATGGATTTTCTTCTAATCTTGAATGATACGAAACAAACTTGTATTCAATCACTGCCCTCCAGATATAACAAAAGCAAATGATCTCGACTATGTCATGGATAGCTCTAGCTACATATTCCTCGAATTCTATTGATACCAAATGTAATTAAGAGAAAGGAGTTTTCGACTGATGAACTCTTATTTCCTTGTTTATTTATTTGTATTGCCTTATGTGTTGCAATGATTATTTTTGGTATACATCGGCTTTTTATATAGAAAACTAATCTTATTTAGCTCTGATAACTCATTAGGTATTCATTGTGACAGAATGCAAAATTCTGATTAGTTGTCTATAAAAACTGTTTCTTTTTGAACTTAATAATTTTAAACCTTTCCGTTATATTTATTTTATACAGATATAATGATTTTGAAAAAGGAAATGTAACTAAAAGAACAAAATATTAATTAATGGAGTCTATTTCAATACGTAGTTAAAAAATTATAAACTTTATGCTCAAAGTTAACAAATACTAATTTGTTGAAATTGTTTTATCAGTAGAATAAATTGTTTTTAAAAATATTGAAATGTTTGAGTTAGTGCTATCTTTGATTTTGTTTATTACATAAAAATATATATATATTTAATATTTTACAAGTCTTTAATTGACATTTCTCAATAAATGATTATTGGAACTTCAAAAAAATTAAAAATAAGGTTTTATAAAACATTTATGAGTCAAATAAATAATATGATGAGTTGAAAGCTCAAAATGCATGTTTTGTTTTTAATGGATTAATTTAACTCCTAGTTTTAGCCAATAGTCTGCTTAAAGTATTCAATAAATAACAGAAATTTTTATAATTTCTATTCTTTATTTCAAAAATTAAAAAAAGGGGTACATATCTGTAACATGATATACAATTTTTAAAATAATTGGGAACATATTTATCCGTCAATGTAAAATGAAATAAGAAATAAAAATTTACTAAAAACTAAGTAAATATAATATTAAATTTCAGGGTTATTTTTTATAACTGTTTCAATTTTAAAATTCTAATTACTGACATTGTATTTATTTGTTCTATAAAAATTGTTTTTCTTTCTATAGAAATCCGAAATTTGATAATCCAAGCCAAAGTAAGTTTGTTTCAATACAAAAAGTAAATTATTTAAAAAAATGTTAGAAAAATATCGATTACACAAGTTTTAAAATCAATAGCAGAAGAAAAAGACAATCGTAGAAGAGCTGAAAAAAAAGGAGTTTTAATTTTTCTTTTTATTTGCGATAAAAATGAAGAACAGAAAATTCTGTTTGCGAAAGGATCCTAAGAGAAGAAACCCTGTTAAAGCATTGTTTTGAAAGTTGTAGAGAAACTGATCCAAAATTCAATCAAATAAAATATTATGGTATAACAGGAGCAAATTTGTTGCTTGAATGGGCAATAAAAAGAACGAGGTTCTGTCTCTTCCGCTCGCGTATGATCAATGATGTTTCTGTTTGTATTTGTAGTTTAGTTGACATAAAAAATATGAAATATAGTTTTCTGTAATTGTTTTCTAAATAACTGGTTGAATTCTTTTAATACAATTTTGGGGAATTGTTGTCTAGCAAAGTTTTTTAAGCAAACTCTATTAAACTGGTATTGCCACTTATCTCTAGTATACGTCAAGGCTAGTGATAAGAATTTTTTTTAACAGAATATAGTTCAGTTAGTTAAAATGTCAAAATGAAATTTATTGCCATGAATTTTATTTATATTGAAAAATTTAATTACTTAAATTTTAAATTCTCATTTATTACGCAGCTAAATAGTAATCTGAAAAAAATAAGTGTTACATAGCTAAATAGTAATCTGAAAAAAATAAGTGTTACATCTTAATTTGCTGGTTTTTAAACTGGCTCTTTTAAACTGATATTGTCACTTATCTCTATTATACGTCAAGATTAGTGATAAGAATTTTTTTAACTGAATATAGTTCTGTTAGTTGAAATTTCAAAATGAAATTTATTGCTATGAATTTTATTTCTATTGAAAAAATGTAATTACTTAAATTTTAAATTCTCATTTATTACACAGCTAAATAGTAATCTGAAAAAAATTAAGTTTTAAAATTAATTTATACCTCTTAATTTGAGGCTGCAAACATAGTAAATAAAAATTCCAAACTTCTTAGTGTCATTTTAAAATTATGTGGATTTATACTGGAGAAGAAAAACATTTGGAAGACAAATTTATTAAAAAAATAATCAAATTTTATAAAATTAAGTGGTAAATGATTAGAATAAAGTAAAATATGTATCTTATTTAATAAAATAATAAAAAATATTTACAGAAATTAAAAGGTTTCTTGAAAGAAAATAAAAGTGAAGTCATTTGAAAAAAAAATTTAAAATGAAAAAATGAAGCTATTTGAACATACTAAAGGGTAATATAAATATTTTATGGAGAATTTGAAAAATAATATTATGATCATTTAAAAGTTATGCATTTTAGTTCAGTTTTCATTTTATTTATATGTGTAGCTAAAAGTTTCTTTATTACATCATTACTTTGCTACAAGTAACACATATTTTTAAACACTGAAATTGCAATACCGATACATTTATATTATCCACAATATATTCTGAATAATTGATGAAAATCTATGTAAAGAAAAAATATTGTAACAATGAAAAACTTTTAATAAGATCTTCGATATTTTAAGAAAATCATCATTATAAATATATTATGAGACATGGATTTAATATATCAATATATTGTAATAAATAAGAAAAATATACATTTTGTAAGTCAAATTCAAAAACTGCAGACTATCTCCTTAAAATAATAAAAAAAGTAACTAGTTAATAAATAAAAATAACATAATGTTAATTAATTTAACGCTGAATTTTTATTCACACATTTATAGCTTTTACCACATGTTTAAAAGAAAAATAAAACTAAATAAAGATACATCGAGAAAGTCTACAAGATATTTCATGTTCGGAGACATATAACTTTTTTGAATAGTTTTCGTATGATTGATTATTGCTCATCAATCATTGGGAAAAAGATTATTTTATTTTTAAAAATAAACATAATATACCCATAAGATAAAAAGGAAATTCATTGCAGTTATTTATTGAAAATTTCTGTCATTTTATTCACTATTTAATCCCTTTACAACTTAATTTTTTTAAGAATTACACAATTAAGAACCAAAAATAATTTATGAATTATATCACAAAGATAAAAAATTCAGCATTGTTCTACAAATTCATTTTTATTGGAAACTACGCCTTAAGTCACAAAGAAAATGTGATTATTTACAAGAATATAAATTATTATCATAAAAGCTATTAAGTAAAAATTGCTGTAAAAATTTAATGCATGAATAAAATCATTTAAGTTCTTGAGTGTTGCAAATTTAGCTGATCTTCCTCCTCAAAGCATTTAATAAAATGATTGTTTAATATTTTATTTTGTAGTTTTTCTTTCTTGGTTGGATAAAAATGAAAACTAGATAAAATATAACCATTAAAAAGATTTGCATTCATATATGAAAAGGAAAATAGAGCGTTGTGTGTGTGATTTTATTATCTTTATATATTTTAACTAGTATTCAAAAGTTTGAATTTTTTTTTTACTTTTTGCATTTGGCCTCGTACAAAAAGAATTCGGTTGCCTCTCACCAATAGGTTTGGATGTCTGGGGCAAATCGCAAAACTTTCCTCTGTCAGAGAAATGGAATCTCCTGAAAACTGTCAAATACCTTCTGCTGTAATGTATCCATGATTAATTGCTGCGGCTGCGCTCTGGAATGGAAACGAAGTCGCACATGTTTTTGTATTTGGTTTCGAACAATGCAGGTGGGTCAGAAATGACAGGAACCACTTCTCTCTTCGGCGCAGCTGAGCATAACAGCAGATGTCACGTCGCATGATATTCTCTAACTTTATTTTTCTCTGACTTTATATTCTAAAAATGGAATCCTTTGTTTATTAAACTGGATAATTTATGCTGAAAGTTTGTTTGTGTTTTCTTTTCAAAATGAGTCTTTATGTTTCAAGTAGTCAGATGTTGAACTTGAAGCTGAAGCTCATCATTTATGGTATTAAAAACAAATATTTTCATGCTCCTAATATAGAGGATAAGAACATTTTAAAACAAATATGAATAAAAACTTTTATACCAAATTGAAATTTCACTCGCTTCGCAGTGTCACATTCATACTGCAGAAAAGAAGTTTGAATTAAATTATGTTGTTACAGATATATACACTAATTATTTAATTGATAGTAAGTTATAATATGCAAAACTATTTTCTAATTTATTTCAATCATATCGAATTAATTTTGAATTGTGAAACAATTTTATTTCAAGCTTTCATTTTAAGTACAAATACATAATTTAGTTTGAATAATTATTCTCAACAATATTAACGGGAGTGAGACATTAAGATAAATTAAAATTTTTCACAAATATTTATTTTTGAAATGATGTATTTCAATTAAAATTTAATTAATAAATTTCAAATAAAAATGAATTTTAATAAAATATTAATATTATAATTTATATTTCTGTAAAGAATGAGGCAAATACTAATAATATAAAATTATTAAGAATGATTCATATTTTATTTCGCTAATGATTCAATATTCGCTCCATAATATTTTTTGTTTACATATATATTTTTTAACTGGAACAATGCTGTAAAAATTATTAATCGAAAGTCATAACGATTGTAATCTCACGTGTTAAAAATATTTTTACTTATTTTATTTAAAACATTTACAAAAAAAAAAAAAAAAAAAAAAAAAAACTTTTTTTTTTCAAAACAATTTTGTACCATATTCTATTGCAAGATGTAGAATATGTATAAAAGAAAATAATGTTAAGAAATACACCCTCAAATACATTTCTCTTATACAGCATTATTCTACAAAATCTGCGCCACGTTTTTGGGTGATTTAAAGAAGAATGTTTCAGGAATAATTTGCTGTTTTCGATCAAAATCAAGCGTTCATGAGCAGCTGTTGCACATAAAGTTACTAAACATATTTGCTGAATAAAATAATGATACGTGATTCATAATGAATCTGTTTACTTAAATAATCATACAAATATTAGAGAAGAGTATTCAACCAAGTATTAATATATATTTTGACTTAAAAATATAACATACAGAAAATGTGATATATGTAGAAAAATATACAAACATAAATGCATCACAACCTAAAGAATTTTAATGACTGGAAATACAATCAAAAAGTGTACCATTAATAATATAACAAAAAAGTGTATTTAAAAAGCATACCATTAAAAATATACTGTAATTAAAAAGTGTATCATTAAAAATATAACATGTAGCAAATGTAATATGTATAGAAAAATATAAAACATAAATATCTTGTAACCTGAAGATGTTTAATCATTGGAAATATAATTAAAAAGTGTACCATTAATGATCTTAAAATTAAATTTTTAGTTCAAAATATTTTTTGAATACTACTCTAAATTTGATATGAAACGTATACGTCACTTTAAAATATTTACAAATTACTTATATTAAATCGAATAAGCTGCTATTTTATTAAAAATAATTGAAATATTTAATCTTAAATATGATGCAAGTACTGAATATTTTAAATTTTATATTTTAATTTATATTTTAAAAGATAAAAAGTAATTTCCTTAAAATTTAATATACTAGCTATTTTAGTAGAAATGAAAAGTTACATGCTGTCATAAAAAGAGACTTCTGTATTTTCGGAGTTCTAATTAAACTAAAAACTCAAATCCATATGACATATTCGATTTTCAGGTTGTTTTTATAGCATAAATATAGAAATAGTATCAACATAGAAAATTTTAAATGAATATTAACTCCAAAATAGTTACCTTTTCGCTTATATATTTGTAATCGCATTTTTTATGCTTTATT
>JAPDSC010141048.1:0-10316 GCA_026290005.1 Latrodectus geometricus
GAAAAGAACAATTGCCAGAAACCTGATTAACAACAATAACAAAGCAATTGTTTAAAAATAATTTGACAAATTACAGATCTTCATTTAATGTTTTAAAATAATTTAACATAGTGATTAATGGTAGAAAATGTCTTAATCTGAAAACTAAATTTACACTAATTTAGAATTCAGAATAAAGATTACACTAAAATTAACAGGAACTGAATATTTCAGGAGGAAGAAAAGGACATAAAAATTATTTTATCCAAAATTTACGGGTTAATTATTAATAATTAATTTTTAAAGATTTTGATTCAGAGAAATTGCAAACACAACTAATAATAGCCCTTATTTAGGACATTTCTAAAGAGGCATTTTTTTTCTTAAAAAGCAAAAAATTAGAAAATTTAATTCTAAAAATTGTTTATAATTTTCACAGTATATTAGTATTTTAAATTAAACAAGAATTTTTGTATAAGGTTTGAAATCAAAGCTCATAATGAAACAGACAACTAGGAATAACATAATTAAAACTTATTTTAATGAATTATAATTATTTGAACTTAAAATTCTCATAAACAAATGGAAAATAGAAATTAAGCAAATTGGGAAATATATCAGCTTATCAAAACTTAACTATAGCACATCACTTTTCTAAACGAAAGGGACCAAATTTGAATATGTATGCATACCTGTTGAGATACTCTGCAAGTTGTAATTAATAAATTGTTTACTTAATTTACTTTAAAAAATCACTTAACCTTTTACAGAAGATAAAATGCAAAACATATACATATTAATTATCCAAAAAGAAAAATACCATCATCTCCACAATCTTCAATAGTTTTCTTTTGAATTCTAGATAATCTTGGATCTAACCACTGTGAAGTACCAGTATTGTGGCTGGAATAGCAATGTAAAGAATGAATTATTTTCCTAACATTTTTCCATGAATTTAACTAAGCGTAATTTTAAAATGCAACAGTTAAATGAGTAATTTTAGAAAAAGTTTAACTGAATGCACTTCATTTAATTGAAACTCACTCAATAAAATATGGTTCTCCATTGCTTGTGAAAGCTCTTTCCCAGTTTTCAGGCAAAGGTCCTAAATCACAGCCTGTGTTTCCAAACTGTACACTATCAGTGGTTGTGATTGAGTTGCAGTTTGGATACCCAAGATATGAAAATCCAGAAACTGGTGTGGAAGATCTGGATAATATATGTCATGATTAACCTGGGATGTATTTAACTCAATACTTACAAAAAAAAAAAAAAATAGCATAATTAGTTGTAACTTTTCAAAATACATTTATTACAAATGATCGTATTATGCAAACTCTTACATATTTTTGAATGACTAATAGTTATGAAGTAAGTATAAGATATGACAGTAATTTAAAGACATTTTGATAGTCAGAGTAAATCAAATTTCATAGATTGTTTTAGACAAAAATGAGCTAAGAATTTCAATATTATTTATATGATTAGCCTAATTGCAATGAAGAGATTGAAAGATACTTTAAAAAATTAATCTATTTTTGTATAGTATCTAACATTGTAACAACTTTGTTTTTCTCTTACAATGATTTCTTAAAAATCATGGGTTTAAAGTGATAAAAAGTCAACTAGAGAAAAAGCCATAAAATTACTAACACAAAACTTTCACTAAAAAATTGTTAAAACATTTTCAAGAACTAAAAACATACTGATAAAAAAAAATGAGCATACATAATTGCAGTAAGATATTAATTTCTCTTTATCCTGTCACTGAGATGGATAATTTCCAGCAACATAGAGTATTAAGTGCAAAAGTTTATTGTTTATTTCTTTAATGTTATAGAAGTAAATTATAAATTAGTTCTAAAATATTTCAATTTTTATGAGAATAAAATGCAAGTAAATATTAAATATACATTGATCGTCAATTAAATTTAAATTTGGATTAAATCACATGATAATTTTACATTCATCTAGAGAAGCATAACATACATACATGCAAAATTTATAAATTGTTCTAAAGGCTTAATGTCAAAAAGTAAAATAAAACAAAAGAAAGTTATATTAATAACTTTAAAATTAACATTAAAAAGCATAATTAATTAATAATGAGAGAGCATAATTAATTAATTACTTTCAAACAAATATGTAACATTAAAAATATAAATAGCCATTAAAATAGTTTTAAAATAATTTTTAAAAGCAACTAATTCACATAATTTACTTAATACAAAATATTGAAAAAGTAATTTTAATACTTATAAACTGAGTAATAAGTAGACCATTAATACTAAATAGTCATGAAAATAATTTACAACTTATGTATAAATAAAGGCATAAAATTCCATTGATAAAACGCTGTTAAAAAATTTTAATGATTCTCAAGATATTCTTGAGCAATTCAGAAAATTGATACAAAAAATCATAAACATAAATCAAAATTAAATTTTAAAACAGGCAAATATCTTGCCTAGTATTGGAAGACATGACTGGTGCAGAAAATTCAGCAGCATCAGAAGTTTTAGAAGCCATTGCTTCAACATTGGATCGGTTGCGTCTTCGCTTTCCTTCAGAGGAAGCATGGGCACCAGGGAAAACTAGATTGTTGGAAGGACCAATAGAATTGCTTCTTCTCATGGGAGAATAATAATTATCTTTAGGAGGCATTGGTGTACCGTAATGATTACCTAGAAGACATACAATTATTAAACAAAGGTTTTCAATAACTTATTTTTAATCAAATTGTAAAAATATCTTCATGATAATAAATTGTTGATATACACTATATAATGACAAATTAATTTTACAATTGAAAATAAATTCTTTAAAATTAAAAAAAAAAAAAGATTATTTTTTAGGAAGCAGAAATTTACAACAATTTACATAAAAAAACAGTACTTTTTGAATTCAAAAAATAAAATCATAAACTTAACAAAATATAAACATTTTAAGTTAGAAAAAAAAACATTTAATTAAGAAAAAAAAAAACACTTATCAATATATTATAAAATAAAATAATTATTTAGCATCTTATATTTTGTTGATTTATATATTCTTTATTAATTTCATTAAATTACTTTTAGTGCATTTTATTTTTTCTATGTAAAATCATTTTAATAAAAAAGATTATACATAAATTTTTACATGGTGAAGTACTCATACAGACATGGTTTGAAGAAGTATAAAATCATTTTTAATACAAACCTTCATAAATACCACTTTCTAAAAGACTGCCACTTCTTTCTAAAGCTATAAATTCTTCAACTGTTAAAAAAGTATAATCGACCCCACTGATTTCACCAACTCGAGGAGGTCTAGTAGTGCCTATAAAAAATCAAGATGAACATTATAAATTCAATAATTATAAATTTTCAACATGATTTCATATATAAAAATTGATCTGCTAATATCATGAAACAATGTTTTGTCAAAATAAATGACTGTTTAACTTGCATGGCAATATATAATTTATAAAATCTTAAAACAAAATTTTAGCATTTTCAAATGATTATTCATTTTTTTCAATAAGAGAAGAATTTGAATAAGTGTTCAATATAGTAATGAACAGTGGATCATGGCACAGTTTAATAAAGACTAATATGGTCAGTAAACATTTTACCATATAAAGCAGCAGAATATATTAGAATTTACTTTTAAATAAGATTGTAGTACTGAAGGCTTTATCATCATTTTAATTTAAATATATAAATCTAATGTGCTGTATCAAAAGTATTTCATCCATATTTTTCAATTTTATGAATATTTTAGAAAAAAAAAGCAAATAGTTGAATAAAATAAAACATTGTAATTAAAATAGGGAAGAAAAAGAAAATTATTTAAGAATAGTTAGGTGATGGTTGAATAAACTTTAATTAGCCATGACATAATTTATAAGAGTTTGATAAACTTTCCATAATTACTTAAGACTTTTCAAGAATTAAATTATTCAAAAGGGTGAGAATAAGGCAATTAAAATAATGAATTAATAAAATAAAATGATAATAAAGCTTTTTTAAATGTTTATTTACAAATCAATTTTAACAAAAATGAGTTCTGCTTTAAAATGCATCAAAAAGAACATTTAAGCTATTAAGATGAAATAATTTTAATGCGATATTTATTATTTAAAATTTTCAAAAACTCATTTTACACCATAAAAATCGAAAGAGCAAAAGAATTATTTCAATATTTTATTATGTATTAATTAAATATGAATTATTTTATAAAATATTTAAATTAAATAAGTATACATAAACAAAACAAAATATATATTTTAGAAAAAGTTATGATAGAAAGAAGAATAAAAATTAAAATTAAAACTGAAATAATTTGAATTTTGATAATGTTAATTCTGATTCATAAAACTATTTCTGATTTCAATGACTGGATCCTTAATAGAGCAAAATTTGTCTCTTTCAATAAAGAAACTAAAATAATCTTAACGATTTATAACTTAACAAATATTTCATCATGTGAACATTTTTAATTTATTAAATTTACTCTTTCAACATCAAATTAACTACTTATGTATTAAAGTATAATCATAAATTATTTACAATTTATGTAAAATGAATAGAAATTTATGTAAACTTTATAACTAATTTAATAAATTGTTCTTGATGCAATTAGAAATAATTTTTTCATTAAAAAAATTCATTAATTCTAAATACACTTGTGGAGCCTTGTCAATTGTCAACATAAATATAATACTTTTATATGCTTTATATAACTTTATTTCTAAAATGCCTTAAAAAAAGATAAAATATTAGATTAAGAATGTCTTATAAAGAATACTTTACATTTTCCACGCATACAAAATAGAATTTTTATCTATATAATTAAGTTTTGAGGAATAAAAATTCATAATTTCTCTTGCATACTGTAGTTTAGTAACTTTATATATATATAAATTAGCAAAAACGTAACTATAAATAAGCTTAACATGCATTTTACAAAAGTTTTTCCTAGATAACTATTTTACTTAACATGTTATTTTTGCTGACGATGATAAAACTTTTGGTTAAATCCTAGGAGTCAGCACGAGAATCAAATAAGCAAAACAAAAATCGATTCTGTGATGTAAACCATGTGTACCATTTGTTTGGTTTTAGTAACTTGTGAAATATAAGCATTTTATTATTTTTAAATTCATTCTTAAATGATTGTGAAACTTCAACTTAATTATTTTCTTACACTATTTAAGTTAATTAGATGATATTTGGATATTATAATTTTGTAAAGTTGTTTAATTTGTAATGTTTTTTAAAGTTACTTTCGAAACTGAATTTATATTTTTAAAAAAAGGTGGGAATGCTAATTAGACTGGGACCCACAGTTGAAAATAGATTCCAAACCACTATGAACATCCAAGCAAAGTGTGGAATTTGAATCCCTGATCTGAAACCGCAGGAAAGAGTGTTAAACATTCAGCTACCAGACAGCACAAAAAAAAAAAATTTAACATTAAATTATTTTAACTTGGAGCATGAACAGAAAGTGATTATGAAAAAACTTTTACTTTATGTGTTATTCTATATAATTTACATTTTATATATTAAATTATGTAATTTCTTAAGTATAGTAAAGAAATGTTTGAGATAAATATTAGTTTCTCACTATCTTGTTGAATTTTACTGCTCAGTTAATTAAAACTAGAATAATATCTGTAGTATAGCTTGATTAATTAAAAAAAAGTATTCATAAAAATGGATGGAATAACATTATTTATTTAAATTTATTGCTTTATTTTTCTCCAGTGCATCAAGTGTTTTTATGGTGAACGCTGTTTTTTAATTAACAAACCTTTAACTAAAAACTAGTTTAAATAAAAGTAATTTTTACCTTAAATGATTTAGAATAGCACAGTTAATATCTACTTGATATTAATATGAGGAGTGATTTTTAAAATGCATATATATTCAATTAATTTAGAGGAAATAATTAAAATTGATTATGCACATTTTACTGATAAAGTATGAATAGTGGTACAGTGGGTGATCTGTTAACAAACGTAACCTGTTAAGATTGTTCCCTATCAGAATTGTTCGTAAACTCATCATGTATTAATCATAGGTTTTTTTGAAAAATCAATAATTCATTCTAGAGACCCTAAACATTAATTTAAAAAAATTAGGATGCATAATTTCCAATTATATATATATAATTTTAGTAAAAATATAATTCATACATATAGTGTTGCATTTTAATTAATCCTTTTCATTTTTTTTTATTGAGTGTTAAAGTACATATTTAATGAATAAGGGAGGTCGTCAAAATAAAATTAATTTTGAATAAAATCAAAGCCAAAACTAATGGTATATTTTGGTTATAAACTTTTCCAATATAGAACTTTGAAGTTTGATAGGCAAACATAATTCAAGGGCGATGAAAAAAGATTTTTGGTTCCTTAGGCTTGGCAACGCTTCACATTATGATCCAAGAAGTGTTAGTTAGAATTTGTTTCAGTTTGTTATCCGAATGCGTGGTCCTTTCACTAAACAAAAAATCTTTCATGAAAGTGTTTGCTGTTTCATTTGTTCACAGTCCAAACTGTTTGCTAAGCCATCACAAATTGTACTAATTTTTTTTCTTTCATTTATATTCTTGTTTTGTAATGTATGTGAAATTAAATTTCTAGTCTTTAGTTTAATATTTCTGTAGCAAGAAAATATAATGAAATTCCAATATGTATAATTGAAAATAACATAAGATTGCAATTGTTAAAACTGGAGTTTGAGCCTGATCAGGAATTTGAAACCTGGATATTGCACAAAGTCATGCAATTTAAGTTGGTAGGATGACTTTGCAGCACTTGATGTAAAAGTTGGATATCACACAAAATCTGTATCATGTTGAAAAGAATTAGGATGCATAATTTCCTATGATAATGAAAATTTTAGAAAAATTTTCATACTATAAGTAGAATGTATACAAAAAGTAATATAAAGTGTCAATTCTCTGAGAAAAGTTTCCTTTTTATAGCATGTATAAAATAGTATAGATATTGAATTAATTTTGTCAATCTCAAAATAAGCTCGTTTATACAAGACTTTCAATTGCTAAGATATATGAAATATCATGTAAAAGTAACTTTAAATAAGGAAAAAGGAGAATCACATTTAAATATTTAAAACTGAAAAATAATTTAGCACACTCTTATGAACTCGCACTTCACATTTTAATTTTACAATAAATATCTCAACCTTATATTCCTGAAATAAATATAAAATACTTTAATTAAATACAATTTGATTCCTAACAATTAGTTTTATTTATTTAGCTTAAAACAAGTGAAGGAAATGATTTTTCCATGAAAATATTATTGTATTCACAAGATTATAACATAAGGATTTTTGAATACAAATAACGTTAGACATTCTAATAAATTCAATTCTATAAAGCTAAAATATGTCTCTATTCTTAAAAAATAATATTACATTTTTAATAAGTTGAACAAAATTGTTTTGCAACTATTTAATCAGAATTAGCTGCAAAATTTAAAATTTGTAAAAATTAATTGCCCATTGTAAGTTTATATTGTTTAGACAAATTAAAAGAGGCATTAGTATGTTTTGCTTAAAATAAAGAATTAAATCAAGGTAGATAATATTAAAAATAGAATCAATTGTAATTCTATTTACAACTCAGCAAAAAGCTTAAAAATTTACATATTTTTAATAAATTTACATAATATTTAATAAAAAATAAAATGAATTACTTACATGGAACTGTTCGCTGGTATAAGTTATCTCTTATGGTATTTTGAAGATCATGATCAATCGATCCTTTTTGGAAACGAGTATTCAAAAAGTTTCGTAGATCTTTAGTTAAATAACCTAGAAATTTTTTTTTAAAAAAAGTGAGTGTATTAATACTAAATAAAAGAACAAAATAAAAAAATAATAGATTTCATAATAATATTGAAAAACCCACATCTGAATTTCAGAATTGTACCCAAGTACAATTGATGAAAAATTCTGAAAATTAGCTCAAAATTAAGTATTAAATTATGCAATTTAAAAATAATTAATAAAAATTTCAGATATTTCAATAATTTACAGTTACTTAATATATTTAAACAGTACAATAAAATTTTAGTAGTTTTTTTTTGTATATAAAATAAAGTATCTAACACATGAGTACAAAATTTCTTCCTGCTTAGCAATTAAAAAATAAAAATAGATTGAAAAGTTTTTAATGTAAATACAGATAAAAAATTTTGTAACATTCAAATAAATTGCAAGGCTTATTCAAAAATCAAGATACGGAACTAACAATTAATTTACAAGTTTTATAATTTCATATGACCAGCATTTAAGCCTTTTGAGTATTATGCATCATTTTTGTCTAATAAGAGTTTCAAAACTTAATTGAAAATTGATATCAGTTTTTCTAATCATAAATTATGACAATAGGATAAAATTTGATGAAACATTGCCAAAAAAAAGATGGTTTTTACAAAATCATATAATAATAATCTTTTAGAAATTTTGATGCTTACAGAAGTTAGCAACTTTTATGATAAATTGCTCTGATAACAGTAGCCAACTAATTATAACAACCATTTTGAGTCATTTGCACCTTCATTGAGCACTGTGCTTTTCTCATGAATTCATAACTTTTAAGCATGTTATATTTTAATCAGAAATATTTTTGGATCTAAAAATGTTGAGAATTATCAATTTACTGAGAGAGAACAGGAACTATACATATCTTCTGAAAGATATTTTGCCTTGGGGATTTGAAATAGTTCAAATGGTAGAAAAAATTTTACATCAAGGGAAATGGGCTTCATGGTATGTGTGCTATATCATGAAGGAATTATAACCTTAAAAAAGCATTTGATTTGATAACTGGTTCCATGGATTGAGAATCCTATTTGTAGCAGTGGTAAAATATTTACTGTTGGGCTAAAAAATTCACTTCAATTAAATAATAAAGAGCAAATGAATAATATTAAAATAATAAACTGGAATAATTTTATATACGAAACTTATTCACTAAGTCTTCTCCAGCCTAAAAGATGAACAAGCAAATTTAAAAATGCAATTTAAATTGATAAAAGCCTGTTGTTCTGAAGGGAAAATGATGTTAAGAAAATCTTCCTCAGCAGGGGATTTTAAGAAGATTACGTTGTGAATGTTTCAGAAGTGAAATAGTTAATAGAAGAAAGTAAACTGATAAAGATAGTAAAAAATATTGAAGAAGGTTCCACAATATGTTTGAGCTGTTGGCATACTGATAAAACTTAAGATCTCAAAAGAGCAGAGCAACATCAAATGATTGTAAATCACACATGCCACTTAGTAAATCCAACTCCCCCTATCTCTGGATGAGCCGATTCCAGGGATACGAATTGTAAACACGCAAAATATTGAGATTGTGGATCCAAAAAGTGGAGGAACAAATAGGCAGTCACATCTTGCTACTACCTCCCTTCATATCTGGTCAAATTAATGTGGCAAAAGACATAATCCTAGTATATGTAACATGGTGGACTAAGGAGCATTGGTAATGCTTGATTTTATTTGGGAAGGCAACAAAGTTTGAGACCTGGCTTAATCCTATGAGTCAGTATAATTACCAAATGCACTTGACCTATAGATTACAGCATTAGAATGGATTTGTTCAGAAATTTTATGAAGAATTACAATGTGTGTAAATCATTTGCAATTTTAGTAACCCTTAAAGCTTATCCTGTGTTTTGTTTTTTCTAAATTTTTTAAATGGTTGGATAAGAAGATTATTTTACAATTTAAAAGTTTACAAGATATTATTTTGTTATAATTTTGTAAAGTTTAGTTTGAAATTTATATCTTTGGAAATTATTTTCAAAACTGAATTTATATTTGTGAAATAGAGCTTTCTTAATTTAGAGTATAAAGGAAGATTAGGTGAGTACTTTAACTATATGTTATTCTAAATTATTTGTTATTTTATACATTAAAATGTATAATTTATTTAATATGGTATTTGAAATTCATATAGGTCTCTTGTTGAATTGTATTACTAATTAATTAAAACTAGAATAAAGCGTTATTTTCAGGTGGGTGTCATTGCCTGGTTAATTAGATACCAGGGTTTTCATAAAAGTGTACGCTATTTACCTTATTATAGCTGTTTCAAATTTACCTTATTATAGCTGTATATTGTTATTTTACCCAAATTATAGCTGTTTCAAATTTAATTTTGTCTTAACACCAAAATAAGTGCAGGAGCCTGAAATTTATGCAAGTACTAAAAAACAGAAAAATCAAAAAAGCTCTTAAAAATTGAAATTATAGGGATTACATGATTAAAAGAAATCTTTAAATATTTTTAAAGTGTTACTGACGTGTATA
>JAPDSC010141048.1:10326-39871 GCA_026290005.1 Latrodectus geometricus
ATTTTTAAGTGTTACTTAAAAATTAAAAGAAATCTTTAAATATTTTTTAAGTGTTACTTAAAAAATATTTAAAGATTTCTTTAAATATTTTACTTATTGTGTTACTTATTGTTAAATTTTAGCTTCTATTTGTAAAATGTAAAAATTTCAATATTCAGCTCAGCAAATAAAATACTAAAACAAAATTTTCTCAATGACAAGCTTGTATGCATTATTAGTTTCAAAAGAATAAAATCTTATGAGTGGAACCATCCACACATATAAACATCTTGAAACATACTTTGAAACTAAATCAATTCACTTAGTTTGGAGCAAATTCTTGATAGTGACTGATCCTGGACATAGTTAACAGTTACAATTTAAGAAATTTACATTTGGCAATAAAAGCTTTTTCCTCTTAATAGAGGATGTTTTCAGAACAGACTAAGAAATGCTAAATACTAGACTTTGAATTAACCAATTTAAAGAATGAATGTTTTAAAATCCTATTGAAAATAGTATATTGAATTTAATAACTAAAAGATTCCAGTTATCTATTTAAAAATAATCAATTTCACTGATTTCCATACAGTATTGTATACTTTTCATTTCAAATTAACAATGAGAAACAATATTTATTATGAAATGATATCCTATTTCAGGGTGTCCCTTTGTTTCTCAACACTTTACCACTGAGTAGGGTAATATTGGTCTATTTGTGGAAGTAGTTTTGTTCTTTTGTAACCTTATCAAAAGCATGATTGGTTGGAATGCTTACATTTTGCAGATTTTGAAATTCTCTGCCCTTTTCTTATTGAATGTCTTGTGTACTCTAATCCTGTTAGTACTCTCCTTACCTTTCTACTTTGAAATGGCTACTGTTAATAAGACTAACTTCCGATAATATTGTACAAATTCAAAACAAATGAGGACAAAAGCACTGATTGACTGATGTATGAATGAAGGCTTAATGGGTATAAGAGTCCTGTTTGTGGGGAAAATATGTCTGGTTGAACATAAAGATAAATTAGATGGCTTTGAATTTGTTTCTGGTATGAAAAGTTCAAATCCACATCAAATTAAGTGATCCATTTAAAAGGGATTGTGATTTGAGCAAATAGTAAATTGGGTTGAATTGTGGTTTGGGTCCCCTTTCTCGCCAACTTGGCAATATACATGTGAAGCAGAGTACCTAAAGCACTTATTTAGGTATTTTATTTATATTTTTATTAATATTTCAGTGTATGGTTAAATTGCGCTTTAGGTCCCCTACTTCGCCAAGTCGCGAATTTGAAGCGTTTTTTTGCGCGTGCTCATTAATTACTCCTTTGTTTTAGCCTTTTCATTGGTCGCTTATTAAGTTTCACCTAGAAATAGTGGTGGAATTTTTACCATGGCATCGGCGATCGGTGAAAATGCGCTTTAGGTCCCCTACTCTTCCAACTTGGCGAAAGTGTGCTGTGGGTCCCGTACTTGGCGGTTTTCAAAAACGCTGTTGCCATGGTGATAATGGAATACGATTTTTAACAGTTTTAAACTAATTAGCAACCAATGAAAATGACCAATTTTTCAAACTGAAACTAATCAATGACCAATGAAAATGCTAAAAGAAAAAAACCAATTAATGAGCATACGAGAAAAAGCTCAAATTATTTCCTCCGGAGGTTACCATAAAGAGCTCATTAGGTATAAAAACGTCCGGTTTACCACGCTTGGTGCATCTATCGCCAAGTTGGCAGAGTAGGGGACCTAAAGCGCAGATTAACGCGGCGATCTTGAAAACGCGCCAAGTAGGGGACCTAAAGCGCATTTTCACCCAGAGTATTTTTTATTATACAATTCATAAAATAAAGTATTGTTTTTGTTTTCATAGTCATAGCAAATGTGAAAATCTTAAAAAAAAAAGCATATTTCATTTTCAACATCATAGCAACAGCATTTTTGAAAACGTACCAAGTAGGGTACCCAAAGCACATTTTCACCATAAATTGATTTATAGTTAAATATTAACAAAGATAAGACACTAACTGATTGGAAGAGCTTTTACAGGGATGTGTGAGATGAAGCTTTTTAGTGTAAATGTGAAATGATTAGGGGGGGGGGGCTTGCAAGACTTTTATAAAAAGATGAAGGCAAATTTGGTAAAGGGAAATATAATAGAGGTAAATTAGTGGACCGAAAATGGGAATTTGTGTGATGCTGAGAAGGAATAGAAAATGTTTATTTGGTAGCAGTTGAGGGTTGTATGAATGAAACTTTGTTAAATGCAATTTAACACAATACTTTACAATGAACATTTCTGATTACTGGTGTCCATACAATCGCCTATTTGATCACGGTTATATAACCTCTCAGTTAATCATTCTATCACTTTAAAAATTCAGCTTCCAATGCACATACTGATTTTAAAGAAGGAATGTGGGTTGTGATTACATAAGAGTTTCAAAAGAAATTCCTGCAACAGTCAAGTACAATCGAAGAAATTTAAGATTCATATTTCTGAGAATCCATATGGCAAAAGCGGAAGACAGATTCCAATTTCGATAATCTCTTTATTTTTCTGAATGATGTTAAATAATTTTGTGTGTTTCACATTGAGGACCTTCCAAAAACATTTAAATAAGATAGGTTGATTTTCTTTTTTATTGTTCGTATTTTTAGAAATATATCAATTTAAGTGATGTTTTTAAAAGGAAACAAAATTGTCAAGCATATTAGAACAAAGACTGAGACAGCCTGAATACAATAGGTTTTTATATCATTTATACGTATGTATAGTTAGACTATACTTTAGGGTGCCCCTTTGACTCTTGCCAAGTTGTGATTGCGATGGATCGCCAAGCTGGGCAAAACTCAATTCTATTTTGATTGCAACAGAGCAACTAATTGTAATGTGCAAAAAAAAATCTATAGCCAAACAAAAATCACCATGTTAACCAAGGGGGCACCCTAAAATATAGTTTTACCCAGTATATTATTTAATAAAATGCAAAGGAAGCCAAAATTTGCAGACAGGAAAGATTAGTTGGGCTGAGATTTACTGTATGGTCACTCTTGGCATGAGTTTTCCACATTTGGTGATAAATAACATTTTCTGGTAACTCACCCATTCTGATTAATCACAAATGAGGGATTCCAAATAATTAGGAAATATTTTTTTTAAATATTCTGTTAATTTCTAGACCTTGCTTGGGCAAAATGACGAAATTTTTGGCGACTTTTTTAAAAAATTCCAAGTGCGATCGTACAGTAAATCTTTACTGATTAATTGTTTAAAATATAGGTGAAAATTCGCTTTAGGTCCCCTCCTTGGCATATTTTCAAAAACACTGATGAAAATTCTACCACTATTTTAAAGCGAAATTTAATTAGCGACCAAAGGCTAAAACAAACTAGTAATTATTGAGCATGCGCGAGAAAACGCTTCAAATTCGTGAGTTGGCGAAGTAGGGGATCTAAAGAGCAGATTAACCAATATATATATATATATTTTTGGCAAAACTTTGACTAAAACTGCATTCTGAGCTAATGTTAACACACATTTCAGTATGAAATAGAAAAGATTTAACACATAACAAAATACTGAATCAATGTCGAAAAATTCTAATGTTTCTTAACAAGATACTTATTTTTCTTAAATTAAAAATCTGAGTTTATATATTAACTTATTCTCTAGACCAAGCAAGATAGGAGTCTTACATCTATCACAGACTTTCTTTTCATTTATATTATATAAAAGATCAACATTCAGTTTCATTTATATTATAATACTGAATGCTGATATTTAACATATACAGATTATTCAGCTCTAATATGGGTTGCCCATGAATTTAGCTATGCCTGTCATTAGGTACAATGAAATTAAGGTAAAAAACTTCCTATACTATATTTTTTCTACTTTAATTCCAGTAGTTTCTTTTTATTAGATCTCTATGGCCACCAAAAAATGTGGGACTCACAGTATAGACAGAAGGAAAATATATATTTAAGTATTTGTCATCACACTTTATTTATATTACTAAGAAATCAGAAATAATTTATTGAATTTCTAAATAAAAATCTCTAGGCGGTATTGAATTAACAGAAAAGTGAATATTCAAATATTGGCACTTACCTGATTTAACAGCTTTAATTTTAACAGTGTTTCCATTTCTCACACAATGATTGAGCAAAGTAACAACATCTCTCTGAGTATAGCCAGATACTTTTTGTCCTTCAATTTCTAAGAGTACATCACCATTAGATACTGACCGATTAGTCGCAGGCACGTAACTAAAAAAAGGAAATTCTCCATTGTCCGAACCACCTTCAATCGTCAAATCGAGAGTGTCATCATTGTTGGTCGAGAGAAAACATTCGTAAAGAGCATTGCTCCAGTGTCCAATACTCTCCGCATCCAATTTATTGGGAGTGACCGGCCGTTGTACGGACGTCCGGAGCATGTTCATTGAAAAAATGAGCTCATGATTGACATATTGATGACAACAAATGCGACAGAAAGTAAACAATAATAATGATCACATTCCAAATTCAAGAAAAACTGAAGCAGAAGACACTAACTTACTAAGCCTAAGGATTTACCGAGGATAGCAATGGTAGGCTTTGAAACGTTTATAAAAAACCATTTTAAATAAATGAGGAGAAATAACATATGTAAAACAATAAACTCGGATTTTTTCCATCATCAGCCAACATCGAAATGAACTCCAATAACATACATACTTAACATAACAAGTTTATTTTGTTTTGCCCCATCCCAACTTCAACAATCCAAATGACAGTTCAAAACCTCGTACTTTGACACGCAGGACTACGCGCAAGCGCGATCAGAATAGTTTTTTGTTTTGTTTTTAAAGCAATATCGAAATGTTAACCGTATATAGTTTATATATAGTTATATAAATTTGAATAATCTTAAAGTCTCAAATTAATTTGAATTAACTAATCTACAAATTTTCTAATTAATTTTTCAGTGTTTTCATTTTTTATATAATTTTTATATTTTTAATTAATTAATTTTCTTTAACTGTTTTCTAAATGCCTTAAAATTATTGAAATGCTGACGAAAGTTAGATTACGTTATCGATTTTCGAAGATTAACCTCTCATTCAAATTTATAAAATTATTGAAATATAAATAAATTAGTTCGCTTTTTATTTCAGTACTCACAGCACAATGAAAAACATATTTTATTTATTTTTATAGTATTTCATGTCATAAATTAAATTTTAAAAAATTATAATACCAAAACTAGTTATATGCAAGATTGATTTTTAATCCTTTCACTTTGCGCAACAATCGAGACATTTGTGTTCAACTGCTCAACGCTACTTTGTTTTTCATAAGATGATCAAAAACTCAGAGAGAGGACAAATGGCGACTATGACTGAACATATAGGTTGGAATGAGCCTCAAGTGACTGCGATAAATCATCAAACTGATCGTCTTAAAACTTTGTACCCCATGGTTAATGAAAATGAAACACCTCTTCCTCGATCATGGAGTCCAAAGGATAAATTTACTTATATTGGTCTTTCTCAAAATAATTTAAGAGTGCATTACAAAGGTAGGAAAGTTTATTCAACTTCGAGCCTTTCTCTCTTGTTTGAGTAATCAAGTATTACGTATGCGAATTCTCCTTTGTGTTTGAAACAGGTGATTAGAATTTTAAAATTTAAATGATCATAGAATTGATCCGTCTCATTTAAATTTAGCTCACTTGGAGCTATAAACATAAATTTTTAAATTTATGGGAGAAAAAACGAAAAACCAATTCTTTAATTGAACAGAAAAATCTATTAAAAGCACTTTTATAGGTGTGCGAACTTCAAACAATAAGTTAATATTTGGAAGGAATCGTCATTGTTTATTTTCGGACCAAATTTCGCAGATCATCGAAGTTAAAAATCTTAAGCCATCAAAAACATTTTATACATTATATATTTACTTCAAATATTTTCTTCGTTTAGCATGTAAATCTAAAACTGCCTGTGAAAGTTTCAAATTTTTGTTGCGTCGTTATAATAACATCACAATTGCAACGATTAGGGAATACAAATATCGTAAATCTGCAGTGCGAATTTTGCATTCATTATACTTGACCCAGTTAAATAATTCATTAATGATCACTTTATTGATGAATAACCTTTTAAATTCTATATAACAATCCTATTATTATATTAATACAAAAAGAAAACTTCCAAATTATTTTAAAGTTGTATATATTGTTTACAAATGTTAATTAGAAAAAAAATTTGAAATCTTTTAATCGCTAACTAATTTTAAAAAATTTTTAATCGCTAACTAATAACCATATTTGATTATAACTGTTAAATTCTATTTCAAATTAAAAATTTCAACATTTTTTCACCATAATTCTACATTTATGGTCATCATCAAATTTTTCATATGATATAATGGAGATAATATCAGCTGTTTCAAATACATTTGAAGTTTATTTCTTAAAATGTGATAATTTGATTGCTCTGCTATTGATAATAGTACCACCTGAATACTGCAATTTCAATTATTAAAACTATATCTTATAAAGATGTAATTATATGAAACTTTTTTCACACTTAATAGTAATTTGAAAAATGTTTTATGTGTTATTATGAACATTTATTTTTCTATTTCAGCTTAATTTGCTTCACACTATTATGATTGTTGTAGGTTATATTCCTGTATTTAGATAAATTGTCCATTTTATTCAAAATAATATTTTTCTTTTCCTTTTTGCTACAATCAATGTTATCTAAACCTTTGCAATCAGTATAGTTTGAACTCACTAATTATAGATATATTGTATGTTATCAAATTTTTTTCTTTTATCATCACTTGAAAATTACACAATAATTAGAAGGATATTTTAGAATTTGTCTGTTATATTCAATGTCTTTCATACAAAGTATAAGCAAATAAATCTGTGACTAATATGTTTTTAATACAATAATTACTCAAAAATTATTTAAATAATATATTAAAGATTAATTACTTTTACTGTATGCTATAATAAATAAATTTATTCAATAGCATTAGTTTTAAAAAATGTTTAAAGCTTTTATCTAAAGAGGTTTCTTCATTTCATCTGATGAGTATTGATATTAGATTAAATGATTTTAGCTTATCAAAAACTTAATCTCTTTTAGTATTGTAATTTCTTCTAATTTAATATCTAGTGTTAATATTAGAACCTATTTAGTAATGCCAAATAATTTGAAAAACAATAATTATCTATAATATGAATGACTAGTATTATCTGAATGGATCAGAATCACTAGGGCAGATTCAAATTACTTTCTTTTGCAACTATACATTATTGCTGACAATTATTTTCTTGATAAAATCCACATTATATAATTTATGTCTAACCTTCTTTTTCTTGTTCTCGAGTGTCTTTTTGTAATTTAAGTAGGATCCAAACATATATTATTTTATTTTACAAACTAAATGTTTTTTCACATTGCAGAAAACCATCCAACTTGTTACATAATAAATAGCACTCATCTATTAACCTTTAAAATGTTTTTAAGCTTAAAATGTTTGTGAATTTTACTGGTGCATTGATTTTAATTCCCATTTACAAATTAAAACTTTACAAAAATCTGTTCTTGTAAACTTATTTTTATTCTTTCATTTCCATTAATTTTTTTATGTTTTTATAATGGTTTTTATTTTATGGTTGAGAAGGTTATATCATAATTTTATTAGAGAATTGTAAACTCTCTATTTTATGATTAACTTTTCTTTTGTTGTTGAGATCCAGATTTTGTAAAGCAATTCATTTGGAATTTCTCCCATTTAATTTAACTTCTGTCTTATAGCCTATGGATCAATATATATTCAATAGCTTCAAGGGTAAATATCAAAATGTTGTTTTACAATAAGTGATCCTGTTTTAGAATTGGCTAAGGAAATTGGTATTTCAGGTGTATTCTTGCCAATTTCTAAAGGTACAATCTCTGATATTTTTACAAAAAGGCTGTATTACATATAACAGAAAAAAAGCCAAGAATTTTTATCTGACAACTTGAGTGAAGAGGAATTACTCATCTATAAATATCAGCAATGAAACTCACTACTTTCCAAAATTTCTTTTTGTTACACTTTGAATGTAGATTCAGGTGTAATTTGTACATCAGAATTATTTCAAAATTAAATAATTCAGAAGCAATATATGAGATTATAAAAGAGCACATTCATATATCAAAAAAATGAAATGACATAGTTTGGTGACTGTCTGTAAAACAAGCAAAAGAATGGCTTACATGATCAAGATACTTTTTTCAGGAAAAGAAATTTTATTTTATTCAAAAAATAGGAAAATATTTCTGCAATTGTGTAGAAACAAATGATTAATTACTTTGTGTGATTTTATATCAATAAAATGAATCAAGAGTTGTTTTTGAATTTTATTTTGCATTTGTTTCTTATCTATCGCATATTAAATATTTTTATCTTATAGAACTTTGTTTATAAAGAGTTCTGTGCCTTAGTATAAAAAATAATGTTAAAATATAATATCTAAACTTATGATTTTACAAAATATTTTACTCAGTTCTTAAAGCAAGCATTTACTGTCAGAAAGTAATTAGATGTAGCTATTTTAATGATTTATAATCTTTGAGCAGATCAAGAAAATCTTAGTTATTCATTGTGTATTTTAGAACTAGTAAAATTTGCTATATATAAACTTCCTTTTTAAGAATAATTAAAAATTACAGCATAAAATAAACAAAGAGCTTAGAACAAATATCCTAAAATCATTTTTGTGGGAGTATGTGGCTGGCAAATAAAATGTTGCCAAGCTTATGCAATTGTGCATAATAAATATGTTAATTTAAAAAAATACTGTAATTGCCTGAAAAATAGGACTGCTTTGTAATGGTAATATAAATTAAATTATATTTTATATAAGTAATGGGAAAGGACATTAAAATCATACTTAAATGATAGTGTGAAAATTAAAACAAATACAGTTTTAAATTTCAAGCAGTATATTGAAATTGCTAATGATAAAATAAGAGTAGAAATTTTTATTTATTAATAACTGTGTAGAATTTTAATTAATATGAAGAGTTATAATTAGAAAATGCATGAAAATCTTATTAAAATATAAAATTAATGGCTAAAAGCTATACATATTTTAAAAAGTTCATTCAGAGGATCACAGAAAATAGTCTCAACACACATATATTACTCTTGACTTAGCTGAGATTTTCTAAATTTTTTATATTTTTATTGATATTAAAAATGATATTAATCTTAATGTGATTTTAAAATATTTTGCATTCAAAAAATTATTAAAAAAATCAATTTTAACAATTTTTTTTATAACTGTTAAAAATCCAAATTTTTGAAAACTAAGAAATACAAAAAAAATTCTAAAAATCAGAATTACTTTGAAGTGATGATATTTGTATGCAAATGCAAAATATTAACTATAGTAGTAAAAAGCAAGACCCTTTTAAAAAAAAATATTATTTAAATGGTATTTTAAGAAAGCTTATTTTTTTAATGGAAATTATTATTGCATTTTGCTTATAAATACTCCAAAAAATATTATTGCAATATTTTGGTATATCAATGTGTTGCATAGTACAGTAGTTTGTTGAGAGTTCAAAATATCAATAATGTATATCTGCAAAAATGTTACTCAATTATTTCTATTATAACTTGGTATTCCAAGATGCCTCATTCTAAGTAAAGTAAATTACCTAAAATAAGAATGATATTGAATACCAATTTGAAAAATCTAGAAATCTAAATTTGTCATTGATTATAAATTTGAATTGTGTGCAAATAATAAATAAGAGTTTTGAAATTTGTGTTGCAAATAAAATGGGAACATTTAAACCAGTTTATTGTATTCGATATAATTCTTTATGTACATACAACTTTAGTGCTTGTTTTTTATATCTATCAAAATGTTTACCTGTGGAATATATTTTCCATTTTCTCTAATTTCTTACTTTTGATAAATTTCTTTTTGTTTTCCTGTTTTGTAACAAATTTTTTCAAAATTTTGTCATTGTATTTTTTTCCACCAATAATTTTAGCCATTTTTAGAAAGTTCATTATATTGTAAAAAAAAAAAAAAAAAAAAAAAAAAAAAAAAAAACCAGCTAACTTAGAAAGTGGTCTTTAATTCCAATAGTGGTCCAAAATTCAATCCTTATTTTAATTCATTGCAACATAATTTAATATATAACTGAATATTGTTTTAACATTAGAAGCTTCTATTTTTGTTACAAAATATGAAGAGTTGATTGCTTTACATTCCTAGAGATATTTTTCCATTTTTCAATAATCTGACCAGTTTCTAATTTCATCAAGCTCTTGTAATGATTCCTTGAGGAAGATTCAATTTTCGTATGTGCTCTATTAAAAGTAAATGTTTGTTGCAAATAAGATTTAATTATTTCTATTTTGATACAATTTTTAGTTGTAAATTATACTTTCATTTCCAAAAATAAAATTGTTTAAAATGCAATTTGTGGTACTTTAAAGAAGTTCAATGCCAAAGAATTTTATTTTCAACTCATACTGTAGTAAGCTAAAGACAGCAAGTACTCCATGGAAACTGTGTCAGGTTAAAAACTGCTTAATTTCAAGGTAATTATTTCTGCCAAGGTATTTAAAGAGTTTCGTTATCAAAGAAAGTGTTATTAGCT
This sequence comes from Latrodectus geometricus, assembly GCA_026290005.1. Lineage (NCBI taxonomy): Eukaryota > Metazoa > Arthropoda > Arachnida > Araneae > Theridiidae > Latrodectus > Latrodectus geometricus. The sequence continues at coordinate 20,979 of JAPDSC010141048.1, forward strand.
TTTCTCTGTCAGAAAGAAATTTATAAAAGTGGAAAATTTTCTTGTTAATACATTTATTAAATTTTTATCAGTATAGACTTCTATATATATTTTTATTTTTAATTTATTTATACTCTTTTGATATAATTTAAATGCTTAAGATCTTGTACAGTGCAATCATAATTCTCTTTTTATTTAATAAAATTTTTATAAATCTTTTTATCACTCTAACAATTTAGAAGTATATAAAGTCCCTTATATAAAAGCTACGTAACTGGAAAGAAATGCCAATATTCATTTAATTTCTAAATGATGGGGAGATTTCTACGTGTTAACTATAACACTTGTTGTTTAAAAGATTAAATTTCCATGTAAGGCATTAATTTTTATGTATTTGTATATTTATTATTCAGTGAAATTTTTATATTACCAAATATCCAGAGACAAACCAACAAAGCAAATATATTTCAAATTTTTGAATTATTTTTCAAACAGGGATTAAAATATGGTATCTAATAAGAACTTTTATTTTACATAAAAAGAATTAAGTAAATTTAAATAATATTATTAAAATAATGTAACAATTTACTGGCCTCCAATCTTTAGTGTATGGTTTTAGTTAAATAATTTAAAATTACTGATACTTTTTTTTTTTTTGTTAAAGTTTATTATTCCAGAATGAAATTACTTTAAATATACTCACAGATTTATTTTGCTTCATTTAAATTTAAAATGATATCAAAATTTAATGGTACCATTGACATCTATGTGTCAATATCCTAAATAATAAAGTAGAAAAATATTTGAATTCAAAAAGATTTATTTTCATCTAAATTATGATTTTATAACAAAAATTATTTACACAATTTAAAACAAAATTATGCTAAAATTATATATAATCTGGAAAAATACACTTCTGTCTAGAGATTCTGCTAACATAAAATGGATAATGGTATGCATATACACATAATGTAAAAATAAAATAATTATGAGTGGTGTTCTTTTTTGTGTGTTAATACTTATTTGAAATAATAGTTGAAATAAAAAATTTGTGATATAATGTGACTTATATGTGATATTGTCTGAGCTTATAGCCATTCACATTTCTTCATTTGTAAATGACAATGATAAAGTGCAACCTTACAGATTTATTATCCCTAATAAAAACTAGAACTCATCAGCTCAATATGCAAATTTATTTTTTATCTTTTTTTTATTTTTGAAAAAAAAATCAAGTTTACTGTGGATAAACTATTTAAATTAATAATTTTCTGGTCTTATTCAAATAATCGCTTCGTTTCTGACTCAGATCTTCTCGAACATGCATCAAATTGAGCTTGAAAAAAAAATCTCTTGTAAGAATAATTTAGCAGTTTTTCTTTTGCCTTTCAAAAATTCTTTGAGCCCTATGAATTAAAATCTAACAATTAACTTAAGTAGAATTTTGTTTTAATTAAAATGAATCCCTAAAGGATAAAAAGTCTAAGGTAATAATGCTATTATTTATCAGTATATTTTCTTTGTCATGATATTGAATAATCAACATCTAAAATTTTGTTTTGTTAAAGTTGTTTGTCTTTCACCAGAATGAAGGAGAACTCGTTGACTTTTTTTTTATTATCTTCTGCATCCTTATTTTCTAATACAAATGTTTAGTTTCTTTTTTCAAGAAATTTTTGTTAATTTTCCTTCCAAGCTATGTAAACAAAATGTACCTAAATTTTTAAAAAAAATAATAATAAAATCAAAAATCGTTGAAATTTTTTTAAAAACAAATTATTATAATGGTATATATTTTTCAAACTGATATATATAATTTAAAATATTACATTGTAATTCAATATTTGAATATTTGCTGTTATAACTAATAATAATATAATTTTTAGAATTATAAAAAATACTGTAATCTAGTTCTAAAAATTTCCTTTTTATAAATTACGTTTCCTGTCCATTTTAAATTATAACTTTACGTGGATGGTGAAGATTCCTGATATAATTAAAATAAAACAAAAAGGATATTTTTATTATGCTTTAGGATGAAAGCTTCTTTTAGAAAATATTCTTGTGTGAGGGTTCATTTTAAACTCTTTTGAAGAATGGAACTTTTGTACTCTAACGATTAAACAAAGATATTTGCAATGCATTTTTATTTTGTGTTTAATTGTGATTTATAATATTTTAACTCATTGGAAAAAAATATTTCTGCTAATCAAAATATCTCCCCTTTCTCCCAAATTAAAGACACTGGGTTTTTTTTTTTTTTTTTTTTTTTTTTTTTAAGTTTAAAATTATAATTTTTGATTGAATTAAAAAGTTTTGTGTTGAAAATGAAATACAAATGTAGAACTTAGTAACAAAATCTTGTAAAATTTAGATAATGTATTGTTTTTTTGGTATATATTTGCATATAATTTACCAAAGCAAATAAAAATTAAATAAAAAATGTTTGCTATTTTTTGTAAGGCAATAAATATTAGAAAAACTAGAAGCTTCCTATAAATCTTTACATAAGTGTTTTTATAAGCTTATGTAAAGAAGTGTAACCCAAAATGAAAATTTTTTCTTATTATTTTCTTACAATTATTCAGTCAAAAAAGTTCATTTTAGTTCATCATCAGGAAATTTAAATGAAAAACCATTGATATATTGCTAAAATAAACATATATATTTATCTGTAACATGGGGTTTGGGTAAACTTTGTACTTATTACAGCTTATATTAATAATAAAATGGGAGGATTTTATTCTTAATTGAAAGTTTTCTATTTAATATTTGTACCTTGATTTCATAAATCAAAAGAATTCAAAGGCTTTAAAATTTAATCTTTCAGTTGAGGTCTGTTGGTTGTTGTGTTGTTTTAAGTACCTCTGATGCTTCTTTTTATTTGTAAAAATAACATTTAAACAAAAAAATAATAATAATAACATTTACATAGCATTATCTACAAATATAATTTATAAACCTATTTTAACTAAACAATTTATTTAATAAGAAATTTGAAGCAAACAAGATCAATAATTTGTTAATGGTTAAAAAAGATTTTAAAAATGAAGATATGGTTGAATTAAACTACTTCTTTCAATGTAAAATAACTAATTATCTTGTGTCTGTTTTGTAAGTAAATAAGTTAATAGTTATAAAATTTTTTTGCAATATCCTAAACATAGATTTGAAAACTTGCATGCAGTACTTTTCATTTGTATAGCATTTTATTAACTTAACCTTATAAATTTCCAACTTTAATTCAGTTTTTAAATTTATGAAAGGAAATACTTTTTTAATAATTAATTCATTGGAATATATTGGCCTTTATATATGACAATATGTGCAATGTTAATTAAATATTTTTTATTATATGTTTTATTCTACTTTAATTCTAATTACTTTGCTTATTAATTCATGCTATGGAATAAGGTAATTTTATAAAAAAAAAAAATACCTATATAAAACTTTATGTATTATTTACTTGCCTTATAATAATAAATCTCTTCTCAAATCTCATTGATTTTAAAAATGGTTACAGATTTTGTAATGTTAAATTTATTTTTGAAAGAATTATTGAAAATTCTTAAAATGTGCCTCTAATATAATTGGAAATTGTTAAGTAAATAAATGAGAAAAATTGTTCTTTTATTTTATTTATTTATTTTTTTTTATATAATTTTTTGTATTTTATAGGGTCTGGAAAAAATCACAAAGATGCCGCCAGTGTCCGTGCAACACATCCAATTCCAGCTGCCTGTGGATTATATTACTTTGAAGTGAAAATTGTCAGCAAAGGACGTGATGGGTTTGTATTAAATTTTGTGTGCTTCATATTACTTAGAATTTGAATTCAACATCCTAAACATATATATATATATATATATATATATATATATATATATATATAAAATCAAGTATGTCACTACTTGATTATTGATATGTAGTCATTATTTAGCAATTTTTAATTTGCTGATTTATCAAATTTGTTTTATATTTTTAAGGTATATGGGTGTAGGTCTGTCTGCTCAAGGTGTGAATATGAATAGATTACCAGGTACATTGTTCATTTTTTGTATTAATGCTTATCATTGTTTATTTAGCTCAAATTTTAAAGATAAAAAATTAGTGGAAAATCTTTTTATAGAATTTTTTATTTAATTTTACATGGCTTATCTAACTTAATGAAAACTTTGTCTCTGTGTTTAATTTTTTTATGGTTGTGCTTGTGTTCATTTATTTTTATCAACTTTCTCTTCCAAGCTGGCAACAGAACATTTTGGTCTTCAGTTCAACAGTTTTCTTATGCAATTCCTATTTTATGTATTGCTTGGAATTCACTATAAGCTGTAGGTTCCATCTAATTAGCCTTATATGCAGAAAATAACCATTAAATGATAAATAGACTTTTATAACTTTCTCTTGAAATAATTCTATATAATAAATATTGATATTTTTATCTTGCCAGTGCAAATTTTGCTTAGCCAACATTTTTATTAAGACTTGAAATATGATAAAAGTATTTTATGTATATTTATGGTAAAACACTGAATACTTTGACATAATTTTATGCAATATATGTATTTATAAAAATGCTAATAAGTAAGGTGATTTAATTTTTTTCATTCCACCTGCTAATCATAGAGCCTTACTAAAGAATTGATGATATAAAAAGGTTACATAAAAATAATGATAAGGAATTCTGATTGAAAAGTTTATTTACTTATTGATATCGAGAAATAAAATATATTGCAAATATTTGAGTATTTCCAAAAATTTTATATTATTTCCCATATTGTACGTAATGATTGAAAATGCTCAAAAGAATAAATAGGTCCCTTCCAATAGTATGAGAATTTCTGGACTTTGGAAAACATGTACGATTTTTTTTCCCCACCATATTAAAATATTCAACTTTATTTATTATTTTTTTAATGTAAATTAGATGTCTTATTTTATTCAGTTTTCTTATGACATTCCAAGCTTTTCTGTAATTCTTTAAAATTTAATCTTGTAAAATTACTGTCCATTACAGCATTTGTTGAAAAATAGAGGAAGTTTTTCCCCCTTTTTATAAAAAAAAAGGTTTGTTAGAAAATTATGCAAAAATACTGCTTATTATTAAAGTTTCATTTTAATATATTTAAATTTTAACTGAAACTTACTTATAATTTATTTTAAGTTTTCAATGTTTGATTCATAAAAATTATGTAGGGTGGAAAATTTATGTAACAAAATGGTCATCTAACAAACTAATTTGTATAATCATAAATCATTATCAGAGTGGTATAAAAATGTATTCATATAATCTGTAATAGATGACACATAATTTTCATTTATTTATATAAGTATTTCAAGAATTCTTAAAATATTTTTTTCCTTTTTCTTGATAATATATGTTAAATAGAGTAGTTATTAGAAATATTGAGCTCTTAGAAAAATGTGCTGTTTAATTTTTGAATCAGACATGATATTTATTTAATACTATAAATACTGAATATTTTTTGTAGTTTAAAAACAATGTTTATCCATTTAAAACATTAATACTCTCTGAACTTTTTGTCTATGTTAACTTTTTTATTTATTTATAAATATTTTTTTTTTTTTTTTTACTTAACATTATTTTCCCCCTCCATGTATTTGTGCATATTATTTAAGCTGGCTTTAATAATGTCGACATTTTTCCTTCTGATACAGGCTGGGACAAACATTCATATGGTTATCATGGTGATGATGGACATAGTTTCTGTTCCAGTGGAACAGGTCAACCTTATGGACCAACATTCACCACTGGGGATGTGATAGGTTGTGGAGTGAATCTCATTGATAATACATGTTTTTATACTAAAAATGGTCACCATTTAGGTATAGCCTTTACAGATCTCCCGGTGAGTTACAAGACTAAAATATTAAACTGACTTTCAATATTTTTAAATACATTCCAAGTTAAACATATAATTGTTAGAAATTTATTTGCCACATTGCTTTTGTGTTCTAGAAAGTTATTTCCTAACAAATTAAATTGTTTCATGATCTTTAAAAGTATTGTTGTTTGTGTTTCACTTCTTATGTGTATTTTTTATTAACATAATAAATTTATTCTGTTGATAAAAATAAAATTAAAATTTATATTCAAAAAATTGATTAGTAGCATAATGCTATAAGTGCATTAGGAATGATCAAAATGTGTAATACGTTATACCACTGGTTTTAAATTTCCATTTTAATCTTTCAAAATTATGTTTAAGAATGAAAAATTAAATGGATTCTATAATCTAATCAAAAAATTTGAATTTAATACTTTTTAACAATTCTGTCTCTTGGGAAATCATTTTTCTAGTTTGAAGTAATATTATAGTTTTTAAGAATTTTAAATGCATATTAAAGTTCGCAGTTTTCATTATTTGTTTTGAACCTGGATTGACTATTAGCAAAATTAGTCTACTATTTGTCAAATAACATAAGTTTATATAATTTATTATTAATAGTTTAATATTATAGTTGTTGACAACAGATTTTGCTTTATAATCTATCCACATATAAAATGTATGTAATTGCTAAAAAGTGTAAAAGATATTTTTAGAAAAGATTGTGATACAGATACTATCAGCTTCCATGTTTAAATTACTCTAGTGCATGAATTTAAATATACCTTTTTTTGTGCTATCTGTGTTACAAAACTTCTTGCCTATAGAGTATTCAAACACAGGAATGTTATTTTTCAATGTTTAAGTATTTTGTCTTTCTTACTTAAACTATTTTGTTAATCTTATCCTAAATATAAGAATGATAATTTTCAAACTTGCAGAACTTAAATATCAAAAAAAAAAAATTTTTTTTTTTCAATAAACCTATCAAACAAAAACAATTCATTTTTGTGTAGGGTGTAATAAATACAGAAACAAAAATTATATTTTAATCATATTATTAGAAATTAAAGGTTATAAAAAGAGAAGTTTTTATGTTTTGCATTTATAGTTTAACATGTTGTATCTTTATGTTAAATCTGTTATTCTAATACTATGAAACATTTTTAATTAATATGTTCCTTCCTAAACACAAAATTTATTTTTCCTGAAAAACATGAAATATATTCCTACTAAAATTAATTATCAATTTATAAAAGTAATGTAAGGGGCATTTATTTATTTTTCCTTTGATCACTTGAAACAAAAATAGTTAATTAAAGAATTAATTTATTTTGAACCATACATATTAGTTTAAAGCATTTCTTTTAAATACTTGCAGTCTGTCTCTGGGTCATTTTCCCACAAAATTATTGGAGCATGAAATGGTTGATTAGGTTTAAATTCATTTCAAGGAAAAATACTTAAAATTCTTGTTACAGATTTGGATTTGTAGTTGCATTCTCTTGATATAAATAATTATCAGTTCCCTCAGCAGTGTTGAATTTGACATTCATATGGACTTTAAAATTTGGTTTATAATTATATGTGGCTAAATATAATCAATAACTTATTGAATATTTTGCTGTGAAAAATTGATTTTTTACCTAACTTTATGTCATGCAATTTAACAAAAATATTTAATGTTAATTAAAGTGTAATATAAAAGTTTAAAATTATCCTACATCAATATCCTATTTTATTACTTAATAATTTTCATCCTGAAATCATGGCTTATAATTATTCTTCAATATGTCAACAGGATAATTGCATTGTTTGAATTTTGTAAAAGAAATGAATGCTTATTTTTAGCCTAATCTTTATCCTACTGTTGGTCTCCAAACACCAGGTGAAGTAGTAGATGCAAATTTTGGCCAGTCTCCTTTTGTTTTTGATATAGAAGACATGATGAAGGTAATAAACAAAAAAGCATTGTTATCATATATACATATTTTATTTATCATAAAATTTGAGCAATGCATTTGTTTTTGATATGAAATTTTTATGTTTTTAATGAAACTTGTGATTTAAAAAAAATATTTTTATGACATATTTGACAAACAATAGCCTGCTTAATAAAATTAAGTAAAAAAGATTCATAAAGGTTATTTTATTGTTCTACATTATATGCAAAGTTTAAAAAAAAAAAATACAAATTTTTCAACTTTTATGAATTCAGTTGTGTTTTTACCTTCTGTGATTTCAGAAAAATTAGGCTACATCCTTAAAAAAAATGAGAAGTTGTGCAGTTGATAAAGTGATAAAAGGAATGGATATTGAGAAAACAACCAGAATTGTTGAAAAATAAGATATTGGGAAAACAACCAGAATTGATTTAATTACTCTCATGTCTGTAGAACAAGTCAAGATTATTTTCCAAAATATAAATAACTTATTATTTTAGTGAAAGTTATAATAACATTTTAAAACTTTTAATTGAATCTTCTGTCTGTTCAATGTAATGGATGTTATTACTGAAGACCGGACAGTGTTAAATGGGAAAATTTATTAAATTGTTAGGATAATTGAGTATTATTTGCAATGCTAGAATTCAAAAAGCATGACATGCTTTTTTTATAGGAAAATTAAAACTTACAGAAAAACTATTTCTCTATAAAGTCATCCTTTAACACATCCTAGTCTATCCCTATTTTCAAACGTAAACAAATATCTGTGGACGATAAAATATATTCCTTAATACTAAAATTTAGTATTAAGGAAATTAATTTTTCTCTAAGAATAACATTTTTTTAAAATCTAATTTTTAATGTAAAATGCTTGAAATTAATAGCACAGTAAAACTATTAATTAACACTGAAATTTTCAGTTTAGGCAACTTTTTAAAGCACAGTTCCTGTTAACAATTTTTCTAGGAAAATTAATTAATCCATATTTAAATATTGTGAAGTTAAATTATTTTTTTTAAAGTTGCCTCTTTTCTTCAATCTTTATCCATCCTTTAAATTACTTAGTGGAATAAAATTTCAACTATTTATAATCAGTACCATTTTGAGCAATTTTGTCCTTCAAATAAGAATATTGCTTCAATATATTGGAGGAAATTTTGCTTCTTTAAAATAGATAAATTATAAAGTGAAATTGGGTAATTTTACCATTTGTCATATTTGAAATTACTAAATGATTATATTCAACAAATTAGCTTGGAATATATATATATATATATATATATATATATATATATATATATAATCTTTAATATATACTTCACTCTCAGTAGGAGTTCTCAATTGCATTTCAATAAATTTATAAAATAATTTGTTATGGAGAACTGAGTCTAAAGTTATTTTTTAAATTATGTAGTTGTTTTAATGTTTCCCAGTTGAAATAACTTCTAAAAAATAAATATAGAACATAAAATGTTTCATATTTTTCAATATAGGTTACATTTTTTTCCCATCTTGTATGTGTTATAATTTATGTGTTTTATAAAAAAGCATTTCTTTTTTTTTAAATTTATGTGCGCTAGGAGTGTTTGTATACTTAAAACATTTCATTAAGCTAATTTTATTATTTAGGAATTAAAAAGGCGCACAAGACTTACAATTGAACGATTTCCAGTTGTGGACAAACAAGGAGAATGGCAAACTACATTGCATAGGTAGAATGATTGTATACTTTCAGATTTATTTTCTAACTTATTATTCATTAAAATATCTTTTTGATGTTTTTAATTAAAATCTTGAATGCAGATGAATATTTATATTTATTTAAAAATGTGTCATGAAATATGTGCAGAAAATGTCTGCTCTCAAAAGTATTACTAAAAATTAAATAAGTTTATATTCTTGAAGTTATATAGGAAAGGCACATGGTTATTGGAAACTGGTAAAACCTCATTTTCATGGAAAACTAAAATTTATATATTTTATTTCAGAATTACTCATTAATTGTCTCTATTCACATATCTTGATAATTTCACTTTAATATATTGGGTTGTCCTGAAAATTTGTGCCAATTTTCTGTAGGTAGCGCGAGAGACCTGACTGAATATATCACAATTATTGAAAACAAATGGCGTGTACATATTCTAAAAGAGATAGTTTCAGCCATATATGGGGAAAAGTTTGGTTACTATTCGTTAATTTTTATCAGTTTTGCACCCCTTAGAATATGGAGGCAAAAATGCTACACAAGCGGCAAATAAGATATGTGCTGATTATGGGGAGGATACTATATGAAGGATTTCCCTTAATAGGAAAATTTTTTACTCTTTGGTTGAGATCAAAACTATTTGAACAAATTTTTTGAGAAATCTGAGAGGTTCTGGAAGGACAGAACTCTCAAGCTACATGAAAGATGGAGAGAGGTTGAGGAGCAGAATGTTACCTATGATTTAATAAATGTATACTAAAATTTAAAAGAGCTGCATTTTAACTGTCTTAAAATATTGGTAAAAACTTTCCGAACAACCCAATATTTTTTTATTTAATACTGATTTATTTTTGTGGGCTCTAGTATTTTCAAATTTAATGGACTGAAGTACATTATGTGTTCCATTGGCATAATTTTAAACTGAGTTAAATCATATTGATTTGTTTCTTAACTGATTTAAGTTATACTGATATTATGATTTAATTTAAGTGTTAAAAAAGAAAGTTTAAAATCAAAATTTTACTAAGTATTAAAAAATAAATTTATAAGTATTTAAAAATGGATGAAACAGAATAAGAAAAGCTATTGATGTTATGATTCTAAAATGAAATTAAAATTTATTTAGAAATGATTTAAAAAAAATAGTTGGTTTCAAGTACTGTATTCATAACTTTTAAAGTCACCAACAAATATTTAAAAATTATCCTTTTTTAGAATTGTTCAAACATATCTTGTTCATCATGGCTACTGTTCAGCAGCAGAAGCATTTGCTCAAAGCACTGGTCAAGCCTTCACAGAAGATGTTAAATCTATTAAAAATAGGCAAAGTAAATATACTTAGTTTCTAAGGATATCATTATAAATGTTTAATATGTGTTTAGGTAACACAAATAAAGTAACACTTTATTTGAAAGGTATTAAAGTAACACTTGTCAATAATAATAATAAGTCATTGACATTATTATTATTATTACTGACAACTTTCATATCACATTTTAGAATTTTTTTTTTTTAATTTAAAATTTATGTTTGAAATTTATAAGGCTTGTTATGAATAGTCTTTGGTCAAGCAACTCCTATAAAAACATATTTGTGACTTTTGCCAATAACTTATATTCAGCTCCAATTTAAACTTAAGTTTAAGAAAAAAAAATTTCTTGTGGTAATAACAATTAAACCACATTTAAATTTTTTATAATTTTTTTATAAGATAGAAGTAATAATTTTCTTCACATGTTTTCTTTGCTATTGCTCAAGCAGTGTTGTAATTCCGCAATCAAAAAATTTTTTATCTTTGCTAGCAAAAATCTGAAAAAGTGCAATTTGATATCATTAATATTAAAAATTTTACTATTTAAGAAGTTTTACATGGAACAAAATAAATAGTAGGCTGAATGTATGTGTGTAAATAAATGTGGCAGGTATGGCAGTACATCCAAATCCAATAATTTTTGACTAGTCATCAAAGATATGTGGAACATTTTTATCATGGTAGAAAACAGTACCTACAATTTACTACTTTTGGCTGTTTTGGCATTGCTCAGTAGGGCAACATGAACATACATATTTGAATTTGGTGTTTGGTAAATGCTCAGAAAGCAGAATTCCTTAATAATCTCACTAGATTGACAGCATAATTTTTGTGAATCTCTGCTTTTGATGTCATCTGGACTAGCCTGTTTCATCACTCACAATCTCCTCTGATTAAGATTGTTATAAATTATCCACTATTTGTTGCCAGTAATTCATCTTTTCACCAATAAGTGAATTTCCTTAAGATAATGAGGCATCCATAGATTTTGAAAAACCCATCTTTCTTGAGCAGTTCCAATTTTAATCAGTTCAAGAAAGCTGAATATTCTCAAAATGATCAAGATTGACACTGTGTCCTCTTAAAAATCTTTCAAGATTCAACTTGCAATGTGATTTTCAATAAATTTTTACCTGCAGAGAACTTGGGATTTTTGGGGACTGTAAAGGTTAAAGAAATCAATTCCTTTGCTGACAATATCATTTGTGAGAGAAGATATATTGATAACAGAAAGCTGTAGAAATAACATTTTATTGCTATTTAGAGTAGTTGTAGAGACCAATTCATTTTATGGACAAAAACTTAAATTATGCTGAATTGCTTATCAGTGATTATCAGAAAAAAGTATTCATTGTATGGTATCCCCATCGAGATCTGACTACAGTCCTATTATATATTTGTGTTCTCCAGAAAGTCATGTTGACTACCTACATCTAAGAGCTTAGTATTTAAATTGACACTTTTGGAACAATGGGAATTATTACCACATTTGTTATTAGCTTAATTAGCAATATGAAGGATCTCTGTAATGTTTGTGTAACTGTACACACAATGTTCTCAACATTTTTAGACCATGCGTTAAAAAGGATAATACTAGCAAAGCAATGAAAAAAACATGATGCATGCCTGTTTTGAATGTTCTCATTTGCATGCAGTCCTACAATAACTCTTTTGGAAATTCCTTATTATTTCTTTTTTTATAATAGATGTTTGTATACTGATTTGCAGAACCCCCTTTTTTTGTTGAAATACCTAATTTTATACACCAATGCAATGAGACAGAAGGTACTGAATGATAACCATTTTTGTTATCATTTAGTACACTTTTTCTACTGAGGAGGATAATACACATTTACCTTTCAGTACAATTCTAATATCCTCCAAGGACAATATTTTTCAAAATATAAATTTATTTAAAAAAATTGTATTCAAAATTTTATTATTCATCTTAAAAATTTATTTTTAATTGCTTTTAAAATTCAATTTTTAGAAAAATACGAAATTTTAAATTTTTTCCTAAGCTTAAAATTTTTGCATATAAATTACTCAATATACTTCACTTTTAATAATTATTGTTGTTTCTTTTGTGAATTAGGGATTCAGAAGCTTGTACTAGCTGGAAGAATGGGTGAAGCAATACAAACTACTCAAAACTTATATCCAGGCCTTTTGGAACAAAATCCTAATTTATTATTTATGTTGAAGTGCAGACAATTCATAGAAATGGTTAATGGAACTGACAGTGAAGTCCGTCCTTCCAAAAGTCCACGTTCTCAAAGCAATTCACCCAGCATGAGTCCTAATTACTCTAGTGTATATTTTCATCATAGGCCAGCAAATTTATCCACTTGTACATCCCCAGTGGTGTCAAATACTTCCCCAAGCCGCAGCCCTCACAATAACTCTCCTTTCATCTCTCCCAAGTCCTCTTCCTTGCCAGTGACTATTGAAAATAATGTAAATAACAATGTGACTATGAGTCTATCTTCTATAGAAGAAATGAATGCAGCAAATCGGGTGATGAATGGAGAGATTCTGAATGGCAATTCAGATTTGCCTTCCTCGAACTTCATTAATTCAGATGCTGATGTTGAAATGGAGAACTTAGATACAATGAATGAGAATGCAGAAAGGACTCTGCCTTATTCTACTAATGGCTCTGTGATAACTTATCACAATGGGGATGAAGTAGAAAGTAATCAAGAAAAAACCGGTAATGAAATAATGGGTAAGTTATTTTTAATTTTTAAAATAATACAGTTTGAATTAATAATGTTTGTTTCTAATATAAAGGTTTTAACATATTGTGGAAGTTGTATGTAACATTATAGTGTTAAATGTACAAAACATGATTGCTCTTTGAAAATATTTTAATATAATATTTAGTGAAGCAATTTTTTCAACTTTTAAGTTGAATTGTCAATTATTAATAGTATTCTGCTATACAGTTTTTTCAATTTTGTCTACCTCTAATAGATGAAATTCTTCTAAAAGTGAACTTAATTATACATTTTATCAAGACTTCATATATTCATACAAGGCTAACATAAAAATTTTTGCTTTATGTTAACCTAGATTCTATCACTTAATTATTTCTTCAGACTGGATTATTCAATTTAGAACTTGAAACTGATTTTACTATTTTCAGAATGCATTCAAAAGGTTTTTCAGAGCAAATCATACAGTTTTGTCCATTAATTGATGATTCTGCTTATTATACTCCAATGAAAGGATAAATAATCTGTTTTTGTGAATTTTATTATTCATAATTATTTGCTTCTGTATATTTTTTTATTAATTTAACATTCATTATTAAATTGCATATTGAAAAACTGTCTGTAAATGTAACTCAACCAACATAAATGTCTTGTTCATTTCAGATTTAAATTGAATTCTTTTTATACTTTTTTGATTGATTCTTGGCCAGATTTATACTTTACTTATATCACTGTAATATTCCTTTGGTTTTAGATTGTATGATTCAGCACATTGAAAATCTTATTAATAATGGTCATTCTATTTATAGATGTACCTAATGGATCAACAAGATTAATCTTGGCTTGTTGAAGTAAAGTATTTCCATAATTTGATTCTACTACAATCTATTGTATTTGATTCTGTTGCTTGAATAGTTTCCATGTGGCATCACTAAACTGATTTTACTTTGTATTTGATACACTGGGGGAAATACTTTTGAAGTCCAGTGATTTTGAACTATTATTTTGCTATGTTACAGATCTTTTATCATCTTGGCTAGACAAAATTTATCTCAGCTTTTTACTCCATTGAAGTTGAAAGTGGCTTTTACAAATATTTTTAAAAATAATTCTGGTATTAATCTTTTCAGATTGATTATTAACTTACGTTACCTAGCAGCCCAAGACACAAAATTAAAATTGAACCTAGTATCCAAAAGTTACATGTAGAGAAAATCTTATCCAAGCTATTTCTAATTAACTATTCTAAAAAGTTAAAAATCTTTAAAATGTCTTATCAGAATGTTAATTTTAGTCTAAAACTTGGAATTGGATTCAAGACATCACCAAGCCAAATGCTATAGAGAAATTGTTGCAATATAGTTTTAGTATATACTCAAATTTTTTTTTCTTAATTTGCCAAATTAAAAATTTAAAGAAGAGCAAAGTAAATTATCTAGTGATCAGTTTTACTTTTATGAAATGTATGATCTTAAATCTAATTGACCTGATTTTATTTTAAAGTATATTTTCATCTATCCTAAATCTTATTAGCTCTGTCTTTTAATTTCCACTAGATTCTTATAAAATTTTAGATATTTTTATTTTGCTTTTGTATATAATGAGTCATGATTTCTTTCAAGTATATATATTTTTAGTAATTCTAATTAATCTACTTAATAGTCAAATAGTTAAAAAAATTTTGTCTGCCTACATTGGTGCCAATTTTGCAATTAACTTTTTCTTTTAATAGTTCAACTTTTTCTTTTATTTTAAGTATTGCAGAATTGAAATTACCAGCAAAGTGTTCTTTTTTATATTAAATCTTAAATTGGAGTTGCATGCGATACAATTTGAGAATTTTGATATTATTTCAATTAAATGTTTAAATTAAATAAATGGAGCTCTTTCCTGCATACAAAATTGTTAAAAAAAATGTTATTTATAAATATTCCTATTTTTGTATTTTTGAGTCAAAGTTTGAACCAATACATTTTGATAATTTTTATTTTTAAACTCTGATTTTTACAAATTTTGTTTTTTAAATGGTGTTGAAAATAACTTTAAAATAAACCTCTTTATTGAACAAGCTTAATAAATTTATTAAAACTATAAAATCGTTATTGTATCTAAAATGATGTAAATATTTTTTAAATTGATCAGTAATTGTCAATAAAAGTTCATATATTGTATTAAATAATAAAATTTAATAATTTTAACAATTACAATTAATAAATTTGAAATATCATTTTAGAAAAAAATCAATATAAGTTTTATTTTTTTTTATCATTCAGATATTTTCTAATCCCTTTGAATCATTTTTTAAATCTAGTAATTTTTAACTAATTAATTTTTTTAAATTATGCTGAATGTATTTAGTTAAAATTCTAATATTATATTAATACTCAGAAAATTTGCAAATTGGTATTACTAGTTTGCAATTATGGCTTTGCATATTAATGTGTTAATTGTAATTTATTGCTAACTTTGAAGGAAAATGATTAAAAATATTTCTAAACTATGCAATCATAGAGCAAGTTAAAACTTCATTTTCACTATATCCTAATTATTTTTCACTTAATAGTTATAAAAATTTCAAATTAAGCAATCCTCTTAGAAAGTTTTTTGTATGTAATTAGTTAACATTGTCAGAATACTGAAGAAATATAATTACATGTATATACAAAATAATGATTGGATTTATCTTGTCTACAATGTTTATTTTGTTATTACATCTTAGTCAAAAGCCTCTTTCCTAAAAACTATCACAATAAAATACAATATCATATACATATGCTTAACATGAGTGCCATTTTTTCATAATTTTACCCCCTTTAAAAATGTTAGCAATTAAAAGTTATTGATCATACTGAATTTATGAAATTTTCCAATTTATGTCTTAAAAGAAAATTCCCAAGAATCTTAAGGTTACTTAAGGGTGACATTTCATCTGAATTACAACAATTTACGTATATTATTTCTAAGTCATTAAGTATTTATTAAGACTAGTATTATTTACAACAAGCAACTTAAATGAGCTACCATAATTAAATCTGCTGAGATACCATGACTTGAAGTTTCCATTTACATCATTTCATTTAACACTGATCAATAATTGCTAAAAGGACTTCTTTTGCCTTAGTAAACAATTATTGTTAAGAGATACTTTCTAGAATTCTTCAGTGTTGTATGTTTTTAAGTATCATCAATTAATTTAAGGATATACTTTTTATAAATTTGCTGCCTGTAATTTTTTTTTATTTTTATGATTTAATTACTTGCAGGATCAGCATAACTTAAAGAAATGTATAGGAATGAAGTAATCAATGAAGAATAGCTGGCAATAATATATATATATATATATATATATATATATATATATATATATATATATATATATTAATCTGCAAATTATGACTTCAGCTAAAGCGAAATTCAATAATTTGTATTTTATTTCTTTATTTTTTTTAAGTCTTGAGTCTAGTAACATCAGTATCATTCTTTTCACAAATATTTTCTGCTTTTTCCCCTTACAAACTATAAAAAAATCCCATTTACAAATAGAACAAAAGGAAAAGCATTCACTATTCTTAAGCTTAGTTTGACTGATATTCTATACTAATAATAACTTAAATATAATTTCATTCAAACCATTATTGTTTTATACATTGTAATAAATAAATTTCAATTTCACTAAAAAAAACAATTGTTTATATGGTTACTTTGAAATCGTCATTTTGTGCCAAATTTTTGTTATATTGCAGTCCTTATTATGAAAGATTAAATGCTAATTTCTCAATGTTGTTGTCATTAATAAATCAGTTGACAGTAAATAGAATTAAGGAATACCTGATGAATTCTTATGATTGGAAAAAAAGTAGCTAATCAGATTATAATGATTTGTGAAAAATATAACCTCTGTCAGTCAGTATGTTTCTTTATATAATTGATAAATTTTAAAAGAATCTAGAAACTTATCACATTTTTTGTCCATTTATAAAAATCATTATTTATATTTATTAAAACATTTTGCATTGTATCTTCATACACTTAATAATGTATGAAATGCTGTGTATTCATAATTTTCAGGGAATAAAATATCAATTGTTATGTAGTGAATATTTTATTAGCTGTGATTCAGCAAGATTCATACAAATTATTCTACTGAATTTTAGTAAAAATTAAGCTTTAACTCGTGGAAAAGTTCTGTTAAGAATGAAATAACATTGAAATATGGTTTATAAATTTGTGTGACTATTGATAATTTGAAAATAATTTAATCTATTTAGCAATATCTATGTAGAGTAGCATGATTCTTCCTTTTATTAAATATGCTGAAGCTTGTTTTGCCTTTTAAATTCAACTTTGTGCTTTTTGACTTCTACCATGGGTATGATTAAAATATATTTTATACCATTTGCATGAATCACTGAGCTGGCAGTTAAATGATTAATGCTGAGGCCTACAGTTCAACAGTTCATGTGTTTGATTCCTGCTGTGGTTTGTGTGTATGTAGTGGTTTGGAGTCCATTTAAAATTCTTGGTCCCAGTCTAATTAGCCCTCGTGCATAAAATGACTGTTGAGTCCCAAACAAACAAAGCTAACTGGACAGTTTGACCATGCAATATATGTGTTGTATATGAGTTTTTAAGTTATGCAGCTAAATTGTAAAATACTGCAGACTGACAAATCAATCTGAAATTGTTGGTCACCTCCTCCATTTTGAACATGATTGGTTAGTTATCATAAGAGTTATGAGATACAATTTATTTATCTTTTTTAAGACTGTAGTATACATGTAAAAAGCCTTAAGCAAGAGATAAAAATAATTTATATTGTATGATATATTTTCCTTTTTTAAAATACAAAAAAAAGAAATCTTTAATGATTTTGATTTAAAGGAAGTTGATTTCCTTAGTTTTAAAATACATTTAATTCAACTTGTTTCTATCTGTTACGACAAATGAATTGAAAAATTGATTTAGGTTATGAAAGATTAATAAATGACTATTTAAAATATAGATAAAAGATTAAAAGTAAAGTTATATTTATCTTTCGTAAAAGTTCATGTGTGTTGGAAGTACAGTCTCAATAAGCAATGTGTCATTTAAATTCTTGAGGTTTTGTTTCATTTAAAATATTTTTGAATATAAATTATTTAAAAAATTAACATTTTACTTTTCAAATGTTTGTATTTAAAGTAGTATAAATTTATTAATAATTTATTATTTCCTAAACATTTTGATATAAATGATTTGGTTTGTGCACATCATTTGAAGGGAAAAAATTCATTCAATTTTAAAATTTTGCATGCTGGGATATATATATATTATACATTATATATATATATATATATATATATATATATATATATATATATATATATATATATATATATATATATA
>JAPDSC010141048.1:39881-64413 GCA_026290005.1 Latrodectus geometricus
ATATATATATATATATATATATATATATATATATATATATATATATAGGTTGTTAAATTTACCCAAATCGGTTAAAAAGCAATCATAAAGTATACATCTGTGTTTGCGTGCACGTGCGCATAATATGAACATATATATGTTCAAAACTGAAAAAATAACATTTGTGTTTTTCATTAAATTGTGTGCCATTTATCAAATTATAAATGTGTGAGTGTGTGTTTTTTTCTCCAAAAAAATATTTTGCTTTTAAATTTTACAATGATATTCCAGTAATTGAAATTAATTTGGATCAAAAGCTCATTAAAGAAGCAAAATTTTGAACAAATAAAAATTATTGCTGTATTTGAACAAATAAAAATTATTGCTGGGAGCACAATTTTTGCTTCGTGGAAAAATTTTATAATTTATTTGATGATTGATTGTAACTCCATTTTAGATGTTTAGTATTTTATATATGCAGCAATATTTCAATTTTTGTAAATTTAAAAATGAGTTTATTTGCATCAGCATTTTGCCAATGAATTAAATGTCTTTGATTAATCAATATCCATATATTGCCAACAAAAAGTATAAGTAATGAAAAACAAAATTTAATTCAGATTAATCACGCAGGTATCAGCCCTGCTATTTGGAAAACCTTTTTTTTTTTTTTTTATTGTCTTTGTTTTTTAATTTCTTCATCACTTAAAACATCACATTGTGGGTCCATTAAAATAATTAATCTAAACATAATGAAAAATATGTTCAAACAGACCACAAAATTGTTCTCCTTTTTTTTTTTTTTTTTTTTTTTTTTTTTGAAAGAAATGAGACACCTGTTTTCTACTAAAGTTTTCTGCATTAGCTACTAGATTTTAGACACAATAGAATGGCAATTATGTCTCACTCAATTATCTGTGTATGTGATCCACATTTTATCTGGCAAGAGTCGAGCACTGGAAAAATGGAAGAAATTTATGGTTTCACTGCTGTATTCTGAAACTTTCATGGTACAACAGTTGTACTGCAGGAAGAAAAAGTTTAATAAGAAAATGTTTCATGCTTTTTATAATAACATTTCATGGTCAGAAAAATATTTTATTGTAGCTTGTTTGAAAAATTGTTTTAGGTTGACCAATAAAAACTTTCAGTATGTATACTTTGATATCATAGTTGGCAAACCTCTATGGATCAGTGTGCCATTCTTTTTAAGGAAATATTTAGTGAGAGACTATAGACATGCTGTCAAATAATTTTCTTCTAGTAATTATTGATTACATAATAAAACTAATTACTTACAAATGAAAACTTTTTTATTAACAAAAATCCATTATATATGCAATTCAAATTAAATTATCATTAGTGTGACTCCTGTGTTAGATGACAAATAGCTTGTGTTAAGGTTTCCTGAGGTTACTTTTAGCAGAATGCATGTTGAACTGGAATCGTCTGTCAAACAGATTATCCTAATTCAGCATGCATTCTGCTCTGAAAATAATGACTTGCAATGAGTAGGTGAAAATATTGTCAAAATTGCATGGCTGTCAGCTCCTTCAAACAGTTAAACGTATTCTGGAATCAAATTTGATGTTGCTAAAATTTCATTACTGGAATTTTTACCCATATTGTGCTTGTTAATATTTTTGTTTTAATCAATTCCAATTTTTTCTTTGTTTCAATAAATTTTTAATCCATTTTTAACCGGACTGAAAATTAATCCACTTCATTTCAAATTCTTCAGTTTCCTACCGACCAAACTGGGACAAGTTCAGTATATCAAATGAAATCACATCAAGTTATATAGTAAACTTGAATTTCTGGTAATTCTTTGAACTGAGAAAATCTTGCTGAATATTCCTTAATTGAAGAATCAATTACAGAAATAAATTTTTCAATAACTTTTTCTTAATCCAGTTTCTTATGTACGTTTGTCTTTGTTATTTTTCATATTTGGAAAATATTTGTAGTGTTTTGTGATATTGTTCTTGAAAACGTGTAGTTTAGCATCAAGAGCATGAATGAGTCAATCAGAACAATAATTGTTTTATTTGTGCCTTGAATAAAATAAACCTTTCATGTATGTGATCATGAATTTTCATTAGATTAAAACTATTAATATTTATTTATTTAAACATCACTGTTTTATTTTTTAATTGTTTATTGAAATGTTGGCAGATTTCTGTAAAGCATGTCAAATTTAATAGCCATATGAAATCCAACAACTGTGGGTATTGATTGATTTCCCTCATTTTGCAAAAACAGTCTGATTTCTTCTAATTCAATCTTTAAAGTATGTTCTAGTATCTCACCAGCAAACATAAGCCATTTAGTCATTATATACTTTATTGATCTCGTCCAACAAAGCATCAAACTTTCACTTTTAAAGCTTGCAACAATGTGTGGTTGACTATTTTTGCCATTACTTTATCGAAATGTATAAGCACTTTTAGCACATAAGGCTTATTGATGAATGATATAGTGAAATACAAGAACCGAACATTCTACATCTGTTTAAAGAAAACTAATTAAACAAAATTTTAACAGCCATACAAACATCTGATTTCTTGTACTTTTAGCAATGATATTATCACAATTAATTATTCCTTACTAGTGTTTCTTACACATTATCAAGCAAAATTCACTTAACATGCAGATTTATTAACATCAGTACTTTCATCAAGGTATAACGATAGAAAAGGAGAAGGGTTAATATTATTTTCACTTCTGGCCAGCTTTAAGATTCTTTTATACACTTCTAGATAAAGAAGTACCTTTGATGTGTTGAGTTATTTTATCATTATCAAAATCATCAAAAAATGAGGATGTACATGCTAACCAGTCTCAGTTCAAAAATTCCCTCTTGTAAAGATTTCTATGATGAGCAACAACATTTGAAACTGAACCACTTGCTACATTTGTGTGACAATTTTCTCTACTTTATTAATCATAGATATCCACTTTTTATTTCTTTTTTTTTTTCTTTTTTTTTTTTTTTTTTATATAACTCTTGTAATTTATTCCACTTGTTCAGGTTTGCATTTTTGACAAACAAATTTATGATTTATTTCAAAATGTTATTTTACAGAATATGTGTTACCTCTGTTCCAGAACATGAAACACACATTGCATTGTCACCTTTACTAAATCATGCCATATTTTTTGGTCCACCAAATTTTAAATTCTCTTTTACTCCTATTATTTTGCACCTTTTACTTTGGCTGAACTAGCCATATTAAATAACAGTTAAAATCATAAATGTAACACAAATAAGCTAGATAGTAAACTTTTAAATGTTTGAGACAAGTCATAGAATGTGTTAATAAACTGCGTTCCAAACAATTTTGGATTGTCACCTAATAAAGGAAAGACATTAACAAGTTAGTACTCTTTCAATGAGCCTGATCACTCTATAGTGCAAGCTCGATTCCAGTTGATCATAGTATACATATTGAACTTTGTTGTTTTTACCATATTTTTCTGTATATAATCCGCGGGTTATATTTTAAAAAAAAGTTCTGGATTTCATTGTGTGTACTATACACATCCGCAGATAATCTGGTAAAAAAACCATTCTCCATCAGAAAAGCTTACAAGAAAGTTTTGAAAGAAATATTATTTATGTTTCATAAAATAAATAACAGGTTATTTAGACAATACATACCAGAGTTATTTAAGCTGTAATTGGTTTTGTCCAATTACGTTTAAAAATTAATTCGGTTCCTCGTAAAGATATTACAGTTATAAATTCACAAATGTCATTTTGAAATTAGCTGACATGAGCTGTTTCGTTTTGAAAATATTCGAATTCGTATATTGTCATAAGGAAGCAAAAACTTTTAAGTTACACAGCAGATTTTACATTAAAAGCTATAGCAAAAGCAAATTTAAAAAATGACGACAAATGTGTTAATGTGAAGCGCAAAACAAAGCGTGCGCAATATAAAAGAAAAATGTATAAAATATGCAGTTCCTTAATAATCCAATTTTTTTATTTAAATATTAACTAAATTAATGTATATTTTTTTAAATATATCTAACATCATTGTAAAAGTTATTAGAAGCTAAATATCAATAAGTTTTACAAGAATCTTCTTGAAATTATCGCTCTTGATCAATCTCGTGCTTTCATCTCAAGTTTATCGCACTTTACGATGAGGTGGATCTAGGCTGATATTTTTCATAATAAATTCTTTTTTCTTCTATACAATTTATTAAATTTTTAATCATACTGTGCATTTTTTTTTATTTTATGTGACTCCCATATTTTAGACTATTCGCCAAAAAAAATTGCTATGGATTATGCGACCCTTTTTTTCCTTTTACATCAAAAAAAAAAGTCTGTGCGGATTACATACAGGAAAATACTGTAATTAAAATGTAAACATTTTAATAGGTGACATGCCCTAGATACTGTATTGTGTGCCATTGATTAGCCACATCTGTTTCAGATTATTTCAAGGCTACATAGCCAAGATTTATATTAAAGTTTTGGATTTTGTTTATAAGTCTATATATTTTGTAAATATAAAAAAAATCAAAATTTATTTTCAATGTATTCAGAACAAAGATGTATGCAAGATATCTTTAAGTTGTCAAAGAATGCATTTAAAATAAACCTTATGTGTGTGTGATCATGAATTTTTTTAGATCAAAACTATTGATATTTATTAATTTGAACACCACTGTTTTATTTTTATTATAGGAAGATAATTCAAAAGTAATTTACTAAATATTCTAATATATTTATTTTTAGTGGTAGATTAGGTTTTTATGAAAAATGATTTTTTACTCTATGAAGCTAATCTAATTGAAATTAGTGCCCTGTCTTTCAGTTGAACAACTCATGAGTTTGATTCTTATTTTAGATGTTCCTGAATGTCAGTTGCATAAAGCATAAATATTTAGCTTTGTATAGCTGAATGTTTAATGTTTGTACATGCAATTTAAATGTGTGGTTTCGAATGTTACCTCAGCTGTTAATGATTGTAGTGGTTATAAATCTACTTTAAAATATTGATTCAAGTCTAATTACCCCTCATCTGTCAAAAAATGCCATTAATCTGACTGATAACTCAACTTATACAATGTTTGTAGTGACTTAAATTCCACTTTGAGGTGTAGGTTCTGGTTACCTTCACAATTTCAAAAAATACTATCTTATATGTAAAAAAGTGATTGTAAAGTGACAAACCAGTTATCAATGTTTGAATCAAAAATAAAATGATATTTTAATTTACTTAAAACTAGTATATTTTTAATTTACTTAATTCTTTTTATTTTCATAATTAATCCATCTTACCTTCTTCCATTCTTAGACCTTTCTAATAATTTCAACATTATTTCCCTTTAAATATGATAATAGTAATATTTGATTAATTTTTTAAAAAATGTTGAGTGAAAAAATGAAAACTTCATTTTTTTGAAGTAATTTAAATTGGTGAATATGTTTATAACTTATTTTTAATTGGCTGTTTTTTAATAAAATAAGTTGTAATCTTATAGTTAATTGTCATACTTCAAAAAGTAAAAGCTTCTAAATAAATTGTGAACAAACGTTTTTAATTTTTTTCAATTGATTGTTGTTTTGATAATAGTCTATCTTTTATAACATTTTTTCCACGTTATTTATTTGGAACTTTTTAGTGTATAGAAGTGTCCCTCCTCTCCAACATCTATTTGTATATTTTGACAATATATATACATTTTAAAATTTAAATCATGTTTATTTTTCATTTATCTGTCGATCCGAGAGGGTTAAATTAATATAAATCTTTTTTTTAATAATATATAAAGCATTTATATGTTATTAATATGAAGTTAAAGTAATAAATATAAAGCTTTTCAAAGTTATTTCAGTGAAAAATGTTTCTAAGAAAATTAGCTTATAAATTAAATGAATTTTAATTACAGCTTTATACAATTGTGTCTACAATTTTTTTCCAGATGTTGATGCACCATTAAATAAAAAGCAAGTTTGTGGTGGTAGTCAAGCAGCAATTGAAAGGATGTTGCATTTTGGTAGAGAGCTTCATTCTATGAGCATACAACTTAAAAGGGATTTCGGAAGTAATTCATCAAATAAGAAAATGTTGCAGGTTAGTTTTTATGTTATATAGATTGTTAAAGGTTTTTAATATATTTATAATATTATAATTGAAAAAATGTATTGAGTACTTTATCATTGTTTAAATTAATTTGTATTAATTGTCATATTTTTTAAAAAAAATTTCTTTTGGCCCAATATATAGATGATAAATGTTAATAAATTATTTTTAACTATTAATTTTCCATCAATTTTTTAAAAATTCTTTTTATTTTCATGGTTCTATGTTATTACTTTTGCTTATCCACTTGAATGTGAATATGTGAAAAGTTAATATTATTCTGAATGTTCTCCTTTTTAACTCATAATGAATTTTTATTTCAATTTTAATATTTTGCATTTTATTTACATGCATTTTATGATTTTGTTATATCTATAGTTAAGATAATTAGTATTTCTGCATGCAACACACAACAAAAAAATTATGGAAAAGCTACTAAATTTGAGCTTAAACAAAGGAACTTCAATGCCATATTGTATTTTCTAACTACTCAAAAAAATCCTTCCTTTAGGAATACAATTTTCTATGTTGCTTATAAAAAAATGAACAAGCACTTAATTTGTTTTCTGTAGAAAAAATATTTGCTCTGAATATGATATTTCTTATGTTTTATCCTCAAAAAAATAACAATGATCTCAAATATACCTAAATATTTATTAATCCAAATGAATGTTTCATTTTCTGTGCTGTGAATGCTTAATGTTCTGGTGTTCTATTTGATAGCTCATTAGTTTGATTCTCACCTTATGTGTGAATATTTGTAGTGCTGGTTTTAAAATGTTGAGGAATGGAAATTGATTACTCATAATGAATTTTATAATTTTAAATCAAATGATTCAAATCTTTTGATTTCTTCCTTCCTACTTCGGAAATAATTTGTAAAAAGAAAAGTATGAAGTCTTTTAGATAATGTGTATGTGCATTTTATGATTACTGTGATGTGGTTTGCAAAAAGGCATACTAGAATTAGGAAATACTGCAGTAAGCAAAAATTGAAACTCACGTAAATATTGAGTAGAAGTAGAGTTTTATAAAAGATTTTATTAATTGGTTTTTATAGATCTCTTAAGAAACAGTTTGGAAAAGCAAATACAGCATGAAAGGTAATTTTAGTGTATCAAGTAAACAATTATATTCTTTAAGAATATAAGTCAGAGTAAAATTTGAGAGACTTTCCTAGGCAAACATTCATTAACTGAGAGAAAACAAGCTATTTTTCAGGCAATTTTAAGAAAAATCATTTTTAATAAAAAAAAATTTTTTTTTTAAATCAGTGTAATAAAGTAAAAGATGGGTTTGTAAATAGAACTATTATATAGAGGATCTAAACTTTAAAATATAATGGAAATTAAAATGGCATGCAATTCTATTAAAATCATACTGTCTCAACTCAAGTTATTACAGAATTGTCATTTTTATCTGATTGAGTAGTAATCTCTCAATTTTCTAGTTCATAATCTTTCTCCTAGTTTTATAATCAAACAAGATTGTAAGTTCAGTGAAACATTATTCTATCCATAAGTTTTTAATATTCATTTATGTAACATTTAATTTACTTTAGTGCAGTTTATTGTTATAAGAATGCTATATACCATAAATTTAATATATTGATGATCTACTTATTAAAGATACTGAACCAATTTTGTTTATTTTGAATGGATGTGAAATTTGCTTGTTAGTTATAAGAACAATAAATATGCCTTCTTGCAGTATTGAAGAAATGCAAAACTATGGAAGAGAAACTTGGGTACAGTTCTGCGTGTCTTCATTTTAAAATTTCAGAATTTGTTTTGCTTTAAAACTTTTCATTTATTATAACTCAATTAAGCATTGCTATTTCTAGTTGATTTTTTAAAACTAAATATGAAAGACTAAAATATTCTGTCACTCACATTTTTTAAAAGAACAGAAAACTCATAACTTAAAAAATGTATTTTTGTATTGCAGCTAATTGCTGTATTTCCTAAACCATTTATTTTGACAAATTTACAATTATAAAAAAAAGTATTAATTAAGATATTTTTTTCAACTATGCCTAATTTTTTTTTAAAGTCATTTTTTATATTCAACTACTAGTTTGAAGTTGGTGAATTGTTAATAGGCTTTGAAAAAATTATGGAAAGTAATGTATTTAATTTTTTCCAATAAAAATTACTTTATTTTCTAAATTATATGTTCTTTTATCATTTGTAGGAGGCTTTTAGTCTTCTAGCTTATGCAGATCCTTGGTCAAGTCCGGTGGGCTTTCAATTAGATCCTGTACAAAGAGAGCCAGTTTGTGCTGCATTAAACAGTGCAATTCTGGGTAAATGATTTCATTTATTAAAATTCTTGCCTTTACTTTAAATGATTTATTTTTATAAGTTCTCTTTTGTATATGCGTATACTTCAATACAAAAAAAAGGTGCACCTACCCTATATCAAAAGATGCAGTTTTACTTCTCTTACTCACTGTCTAACTAGCTCTCTTGCTCAAAATATACCTGTAGAGGGACAAACCATTAGTTCTGCCACACAGTGTCATGGACAAGATTAATATCTGAAGGTATTCTGTAAGCAATTTGCACATTTATTAATCCTGTGGAATAATCTACAAATCCATTGAGGTGATAGATGTTTGAGACTTTTCTAAACATGATTCAATATATTTCAGATATGTTTATATCTGGGGGTTAAGGGGACATATGAAAGTAATCAAACCATATTAGTGATTTAGAAGCAATTCAGGAGAATTTAATATGTGAAATGTTACATAAGAATTGCTCAACTATCTCAATGCACTATAGATACAAATTGGTATATGATCAGATCAGGATGCTTACTTATCTATCACCTGTCAATTATCTCCTAGACATATCATAACTATACCTGTATTATATCTTTAACCGGGCTTCACCAATCAAACAGAACTTTGTGCCATACAGTCAACACATACTGAATTTAATTGATTCTGATGTTGTTTTGCAAGCCTTTTGTTTAAGAATTTGCTTCAGTTGTCAATGATAAAATGTTTTAATATTTTTTTTTTTCAGCACCTGAGATTTTTTTACCAAATATTCAATGTTCATGATATACTATTGAAGTAGTCATTAGCTGAAATTTTAAATTCATTGTTACCCTGGAGAGACTATATCACATCTCTCATGCGCTGACTGTGATATAATGCCACATTCAGAGTCAATTTAATTATGATAACCTGCCATTCTATCATCAATGACTACTGTAATAATGTTTCTAGATACTTGTCAATAAGGATATCAACTGCATAGCATTGATAATTGTGTTCCTTCATTATTTGGATATGCACACATGTATCAGTTTTTTTGCCATCATATGAATAAGTATATGTAAATATATATTATAGTATGTATATATATATTATAGTATGTAGTATGTACCTATAAACAAATCATTAAAACTTGAAAATATCTGGAAATCAGGCTGAATAAAGTATAGAAAATTTCTGTGTTAAAAAAAAGTTACAATAAAAAAAGTTTAAAACATGAAACTGCAAAAATATTTTATTAAAAATGTGAAGATATTACAGAAATATGTAAATTTAAAGTTAGTTTAATGTAGCTTTTTGATTTAATGTATTTAAATGCAATTTTTTTAGTAATGTTTATTTGTTCTTGTGTGTGTGGCTTTGTATTTTTATATTACTTATTATTATTGATATTCATTGCCACTTTCCTTGCTTGTTTTGTAATTAAAAATAAAAAGTTGCATGTGAGTGAAAGTTAAATGATATTTCATATCATAGAAACATCAAATTCCAATATAGTTAAAATAAGCACATTTTAAGTTAGGCAAATGTCGAATTTAGGTACGAGAGAAGTTAAAAATTTATTTTTTTATTTTTATTAGAATACAAATAAAATTTTATAGAAAAAACTCCTTTATATTATGAGGAAATATGAGATATTTTTTTTTATTTATAAATAAATGCTATAGCTGAATATCCCATTCTATTGAATTTAACTCCTTTACTGTTTAATACTGTAGCAGATTGTATTTTTTCAAACTCTGATATTGTATTCTATAGGTATTCTGAATTTAATATGGTGTAAATATTTATAAAAATGTAATTTCAACTGGTAGCATAGTAATATTGAAAACTTTAATTGTAGTATGTATGAAGCATTTAGATATTATTTTCAAATTTTGAAATATATTTATTATTATTATGGAAAGTTGTATGTAAACTAATTGTTGAAACTTTTCTCAACAGAATCACAAAATTTACCACGTCAGCCTCCATTAGAAGTAGCAATGGCACATACTCAAGAACTTGTTAAACTGATGTCTAAAGCTGGACTAGGTTCATGTGCATTTACTAACCTTGAAGATTTACTACAATGATTCAAGGCTAGATTAATCAAGTTGCCCAATCCTGAGTCAAGAAATGGGAGTATTGAAGCAATACAATATGCTTTAGTGGCCTATTTGGTCTTCTGTAAAAGGATGGTTTTCTTCCGATTGCACTTATACTTCATAAACTTTATGACTCTTGGCAACAAAGTTTGTAGAGCAATGTTATAGCATCATTGCTATTTAGCTGTGGTGATTGAATAAATTAAATGCTCAAGCTAACCAGTGTTTAATTAACTTTATGCTGGAGCTGGGTTATATATCTATCTTGAATTTTGTTGACTTATATGCAGAAAGCTTAATGTGTGCCGACATCAGAGTGTAAATATTATAAAGTGAATTATATTTTAAGAAAGGTTATCATATATTGTTCATGAATGAAGATACATTTTTTGTTTGCTTCAAAGTTGCAGTGAGAATATATTGGATTCTATCTAGGCTGGTATGTCGTAGGAATGTTAAGAGTTATTGCATGTTTTAGTTCAAATGTGATTGGCATACATTTCTGAGAAAGTCATTTTATCTTTTATGCAAATTATTATTGTTATGTGATTTATTATGTGAAAAAATTTTATATTTTCTTTTTACTTTCTCCTTATAAAAGTGCTAATAGATAAAGGCAATTTAATAAATTATGTTGTAAAGAAACTGGAAATGATGTGATGTAAGATCCAGAAACTTTTTAAGTAAATAAAATAATTTTATTGCAAGAGGTGACTTATTTATTAATAACTTATGAAGCTGTAATATCTTTTTTATATATTGTCTCATGAATTTTTGTTAACAATCATTAAAATATATTTATTGCACATATTGTGTATTCTTAATTTTTTGATGTGAAATGTTACTACATGAATTAAATGAAATTATATTTGTGTAATATTCCTAAAGTTTTGACAGATATGCCTCTATTTAATTAATTTGTTAAATTATAATTATTTTCAATCAAAAGTGCTTTTTTAGCATATGAACTTGTTTTCTTATTTACTTTTTTCTTCAAATATTCAATATTTAACAAACTTCAAATGATAAATCTTTATGTATATACATTCTAAAGTTCAGCAATAAAGACAATTTAATCAGAATTGGCTTACATAACCAATAGGGTTAGAATATGAATATGGTTAGATTTGTAAGAAATTTTTGCTCTTCCTAGGCTTGTGAATATGAAAAGGAACACACAGAGAATGTATTAAAATAGTACTATTTTGTTAAGCTCGAACATCATTCATTGTTTACTGAAGATGATTCATCTATTTTAATTAGTTCTGATATTGCTGTGTCATTTGTTAAATTATGAAAGCAATAATCTTCAATCTTTAAAAAATGTCTGTATTTTATTTTATTAAAATTTTCAAAAATATTACTGTCTCCTGTAGATTATTTATGTAAGAAAAAATTAAGTAAATAATATCAAATGTTATTAGAATTTTTTTTCTGACAGTTTTATTAATTCTTATTTTTAAACTTTATTATAAAGTACATTGAAATGCTACTTTAACATCAAATCAAATAATAATCGTGTTTTTTGTCTATCCTACAAATCTTTTTTTTTTTTAATAACTAAACTGGTTGCTAATTAGTTAATGTTCTGGCTGTTAGTTCATGGATTTCATTTCTATTTTGACCATGGTTGCTTTTAGTGTTTCAGAATTTTCTTAAAACTAGGTTTCACTATGTTGAAACATCATAATTGCTATTTCAATCTTTCTTATTCCTTTTGAAAAGTGATTGTTCCATTCTTGAAGTTCATTCTCTTATTTTCCTGTAGCTTTTTTTATTTTAAATCCTGTATTCTTTTGTGTCTTTTAGATAATATGTCCATGTAATTTTAGCTCTAATTTTGTTATAAACACCAACTTCATAAAAATGTGTTTTGAGGAATGTGAACACAATGGAATCTCTCCATTATATTTCATTCATATATTTGGTCAAAAAAATTAATAGAAAGTACTTCATTTAATTTCTCAAGAATCTTTTTTACGCATCTGCAACATTATCTAAACAAACATAATTTTAAAAGTTGAATAAATTTTTATGGAAGATTTTGATGTTTGAGAATCTTCACAATGTTTTGATGGAGCACTGATTCTTCAAGTGTGAGTGAAATCAAAATTTTAAGGAATCGCAAAACAAAAAATTAGTTTGCCTCTAATGGGATAACTCTGTCTGTTCTAAATTTAAGATTGATCTAGATATTTTCCATTAATCAGTAGTTTTCATAATCTTTCTTTCCATTCACTAAATATATTTGATTTGAATATTCAGTTAAATAAATTATTCACTGAATGTGTATGTAATCTACAAGTATATCTAATGATATTATCTGTGTTATGGCTGACTAAATTTGAGTATAATGAAGTATTAACTACAAAATATATAAAAGAAAACCTCTAGATTTTCTATGTTAGTAATTTGAATCTATTCTAATATTTATTGAATTTATACTTGTGTCACATGATATTTTCTATTGTAAACTAAATTGCAAATCTTTGCTTTAAAATTCAGTTATCCTAACTAATATCACCAATAAAATTACTATTTAGCATTCAAGAGTATTAAATTTTCTTAACCTTTATTTGAGGTTATAGGCTTATAATAATCTCATATTTAATAAATAAAATATTTATTTGAAGTAATTTTAAAAGAGAAAACTGCAATACATGCTTTTAAAAATACATAAATTTATTTAGAAATTAGGAAACAGAAGCTTGAAATTAGTAAAAATAAATGATTTAACCAATAGAATAATTTGAAAATTAAATGAAAAATAAGCTTTTGCATATTGGAACTATATGAATTAAAAATAATCTGCTTAAGTTAAAGGTTTAATAAACGTTAGGATAATGTTTGAAAAAAATCCAAACTAAACTGGGTTAAAATTGTGTAGAGAAAGATTCCACTATTAAAATAAGTATATTGAACTTCAAAAACAGCAAAAAATATCTAAATGCTTTTGAATAATTTGATAGCATTTGTGTCCTTATGACAATTTATTTAGGAGAAAATTGTCTTTAGTATTGAAAGTAATATAGCATCTGCGGTGAGAAACCATAACAAAAACTGTAAAACTTATCAGATCTTTTGTAACTTATGCAGCAGAAACTTAAACTACTACTGCAAAAGAAAAAAGTTCCTTATTAGCTTTTCTCCCCCCCCCCCTTAAAAAATTTTTTAAGGAAAATATATCTAGCAGCAATTAGGATAGGAAATATGTGAATCAGGAGTAATTTAAAATTAAGTAAGTTTTATAAAGAAAAATAAATATAAAAACAAAAAGAATACAATGCATTGAAACACCTGGAGCCAATGACTGATAAAAGTAAAATGGATATGTGTAGAGGAAGACTGCATTGTAAAATAAAGGTAACCTGTCCCCCCCCCCCAAAAAAAAAAAAGCGAAGAACGGGTGAGGGGGAGGAAAATTAGAAAAAATATGAAAAAAAAAAAAAAAAATTGGAAGTCAAATGTCAGTGATCGGAAAAAGGAAGCCAAAATCTTGCATGGATTGTAGAGCCCAAAGAGTGGTCACAGTGTGCAAAAGTAATTTTGTAAAGTTTGCAAACATAGGATTAAATTTTAATGAGTAAAATTAGATTCGAAGGGTGTCTGTTGTACATAAGTAGGCAAAGTAAAGAAATTCGGACAAAAAAACAATTTTAGAAATTAATCAAACAGTGAATTTATTGCACTGAATACATGAATAGTATATCCATAGTACAGAATATTATCTTAATTGCTGAATCTAATATAATCTTTGCTAAATAAATATCTGACAAATGTAATTTAACTGTCAGTTTTTCAATAGATTTTTCGCAAGTATTTTAAACTTAATTTGTTTTGTTAATTTTCTACTTAAAACAAGATTTTTTAACTATAAAATATTGGGATACATTTAAATTAGTGTTTTGCATTGAAAAGAAGGAAACTTATTCAGGACGTTTATACTGTCTAATACAAATGCCTTCATTCTATACAATTTATTTTCCTTTTTGATGTTCTGCAGAATTTTATGTTTTTCTTTTTGCAATCCATTAGGAAACAAGCATTTTCTTTGTAAACATGATGAAAATTTTAGAAATCTATCATGACAAATATATTTCTCAATACCAATTACAAACAAAATAGATTTGTTAAAAGGTTTATATTTGAGTAAAACGTGAAAAGGTATAGTTTACATTGATAATCACCGTTCTTCTGAAAATAGATTTTGTATCAATTATTTTTCCTAAATACTTCAATATTTTATAATCAGTTTTGGTTTCATTTAGACTGTTCATTTGGTTGATGCACTTAAATTTCATTCCATGTTATTTTAGAGTGCAAATATAAGTTTTTGAAAAAGTATTAAGAAATTACTTAATCCCCATTATATATTAATAAAGACTACTTCTACTTCACTAAACTTCAGAACCATTGCAGGAATACAAACAAAAGAACTGATATTATAATTTATTATCGATAAAAATAAATATTATAATTATAAAATATAACTTATTTTTAATATTTTATTATGAAAAAATATTTTCATAAATCAAACTTTTATTATTTTAGTACTTTAAAATCTTAGTACTTTATCTTTTAAAAAAGGGTCAATATGTAAATATTGACCCTTTTTTATCAATAACTAAGTTTTGAGTAGTTAGTTTCTACCAAATTGGTAGTAATTGTCAAGATTTAAACTGTTTAACACTAATTTTGATCATTTTCACATGTTGGAAATCAAGCTTCCAATAAAACACCAATATTTAGGATTAAAAAATTTTGATTTTCCATGAAGCAAGAGACATTGATTTTTAATTTTTAAAACTTGTATTTGAATCTTAAAAATTGTGAATCACACAGTAAAATTTGCAATGTGTGGAGATATCTGCCAAATAATTTAACAGTTATTTTCAGATATACAGTGTACCATTTATTACAGGATAAAATATCCATTGTTCTGTATATATATCTTTATAAATGTCGACTTGATTATTGCATATTTGTGAGTAAGTATAGATCATCTTAATTTTTTTACTCCAACTTACTTTAAAGATTAAAAATGCCAACAACTTTTATTAAATTTCTTCAAAGTCATAGAATTACTTGACATAACGTTATCTTCATTTTATTTTAGATTGTAAGTTTTATGCCATTCATTGCTGAATACCATGAAGGAGTAACATTTCTGCATTCTTGCACATTTGGAGGTGGATACCTGCAAGATTTTTACCTTTCCATGTTATAATTTATTATCGATAAAATTTATGTAACTTATTATCTATGAAAAGCCCGCAGAAAGTTAAGTGTTCAAATTCCTTATAAAACTTATTCTGACCATCATATTTATTTTTAAATTATAGATTTCTTTCAGTGCCCTATAACTTATGCTTTGAGGGTAAACGAATATTTTAAGATTTATGACAATTCTGTTCAGTAAGGTTTTGTTAAGTGGTCAAAATACAGACTATCTTTTTAAACATAATAATATCTTAAAAATAAATTAATAATAATTGTGACATTTGGATCTTGACAGATAGTAGAAGCTCAATCCAACACTTGTCTAACTGGCATAAATTGTGGGATAGTATGGGAGTTAATATATACTGCAAAACTTAAAATAACTTTCCCTGTACTATCAGTTCCACCTTCAGTGGATACTCTCTCATGTTGACATCAAGGGTAATGAGATAATGGACACCTTGTTTGGTGCTGATGATGACATTGAGCCCCCTGCACTTCTTATTTGCTTGAAAATTTCTTCGAGAGCTACAAGCCAATTTTAAAATCATATAGCTCACCCCTCCAGTTCATCAGGGGGTTCTCTGGCTCTTGTATGCAGTAGACGGCATCAAACTGCACTTACTCGCTTTCTCAGTGGCATCCTTAAAACTGAAGCTCTCTTAGGGATCTAAGCGATTTGAAAACTGCACCAAGTGTTTTATGGAGGAGGCTTCTCCTGAATTCATTTTTGCTTGTCTGGGCCTCTCCAGGTAGGACCTTACTGACAATCCTCTTTTAGTTTTGGACTTTTTCAGAGTACACAGTTACTTGATTTAGCTCCGCTAATCTCAGAGATGTACAACAACATATCTTAAACATCAGTTACTTAACTATCACTTCTTTTGTAATTCTTAAAAATGAACTTTTGTAAATTGTTTAAATGATTCGTCTTAAAATATATTCTAGTTATACTAAATAATCCAGATTTTTTTCTCTCTTTTTCAGGATAATTTTCTATGTAAGAACAATTTTTTCTTTAATCCTCATTAAATGTCAGAACAAGCAGTTTAGAATAGTTTTAATCATTAGACAACACATTCCAAAATTTACAAGGGAATTGTAAAATTTTTATTTAAGTAACTCAATAAATATTCCTTACTCTCATGACATTTAATGACGCATATATTTTTGTAATTGGAATCAATTTTTGCCATAAAAATCATATTAAATATATTGGTATTTTATTTCATGGTATTAGATATGGGTATTAGATTTCATGAATAAATAAAATATATAATAAGTGATAGTTTATGTTAACTATATATTATATAACTCCACACAACCAAAACAGTAGCAAATAGAATGTTAGAGGTTTGATAATTAAAAAAATTTTTTTTAAAAAATTTACTACTTAAAAAGGAAAGAAAAGTTCAATCTTGAATCATAATTCATTCAAAAATATTCTCATTTATTGATTATTGATGGTCTGCAGCTGCAGTAATTTTTCATAATAAGAAATGTTTAAATGTCCAAATATATCAAAACGATTCATTAAAAATATGCTTTTAACTTTCATTTTATATGTTAACATCATTTTATAAGTCGCCCAACCTGTTTTGTGGTTAGCGTAACTGACTACGGATGGGGAGGATCTGGGTTCGAATCGTGGCTCGGGCATGGATGTACTTTCTCGTTCTCTCTCTCTGTGTTTCTTGTCCTTTCCTCAGATGATGGATGAATGAGGCCCGCCCTATAAACGGGTTTGTGGTGGTGTGGCGTGGGCGATGCTACTCGTACCTCCGTGACTTGGTTCCCAGGTGCTCACCGGGTAACGATTAAATGAGTAGCAGTTTCCGGCCTTGTTGCAGCAAATGGGCTAATGTTATTTACTTGCTCAAGGGTGCCCGCCATTAGAAATAAACATCAGTTTATAAAATTCATGACGAAAAAAATATAAAAAATGAGAAAGGCATGTTAAAATACTCAGTAATTCCAATT
Source organism: Latrodectus geometricus (assembly GCA_026290005.1). Lineage (NCBI taxonomy): Eukaryota > Metazoa > Arthropoda > Arachnida > Araneae > Theridiidae > Latrodectus > Latrodectus geometricus. Next base: position 57,539 of record JAPDSC010141048.1, read on the forward strand.
TTCTTTTTTGTCGTTTTAAAGTCACGTGATTGCCACAAAGGTTTAAAAAATTGACCGGAATTGACTTCGAATTATTATAAATGTGAATGCACGAGATGGAAGTTGAACCCCCAAACTGTTAAATTGAAGACTCAAACTCTAACCATATTTATCAGCTCAGTATTCTTTGAGTTCTAAAATGGAATTTTTTTCTTACTTATTTAAAAAAATAATGTTATGAATGAAAAATAATCATATTTATAAGTGACGAGTTCTTATAGTGTGCTTCCTTCTTTTTATGAAGTTATTCGTTCAAATCCTAATATAGTATTAAATGGGTACACCTCCTTTAGAGGGCACTTTGTTATCAATATTCATTAGAATTGAGAATTTTCTAGTTCCTGAACAAAAAAATTAGAAAAGTAAATGATGGTAATAAAATTGCACAAATCTTTCGCGACAAAAACATCAATTCAAATCAAAAATATATTACATTTCAGAAAACTGAAGCTAAATGGGATACAAGGAAAATGAATATAAGGACAGAAATCATGACGTAAAACGATTTTCCATTGCTTCAGTCGCAGTATTCAGTTTCTGCTTTCAGAAAACGTCACAGCAATATGGTACCACGAAATCCCTTGTTTATTGTACTATTGGTAGATTAAGCAGGGAGAGAACAAAGAAGTATAGTAGATTCTGTTAGAATGATAGGAGAACGATTTCAGCGCTGTAGAATCGATTCAAGGGACAGGAAATGTTTAATATCGATCAGGACAAAATCGTCCATGTGCCACTATCGCAAGTATGGCCTGTATATCCTGTTAATAGTTCGTTGAGATATTACAGTCAGTTATTTAGTTGGGAAGACTGCTCCATGTAATTAACTAAACCAGGGATTGCCAAATGTTTTTGATTTATAATTCTCTTACTTCAAAGTTTAAAACAGAAAAAGACTGTCTTACCTGTTACTTAAACCATTCATTTTATTTTGACAAAATCAAATTTTTAAACAAACTAATGAAAAGGATGTACTTGATGACGCTTGCCTAAATTAGCAATATTTGAAAAGAAATTCATTAGTTTTTAGCTTCAAATCACCTTGGATTTTAAGTTCAATTTATTTCTTTGCTTAAATTAAAATGATTAAAAAGACTCAATACAGATCAAACAAAATATTAGCTGGAGGATTGGAATTTGAAAATGGAAATACTGCATAAAAGGATTTTGGATATCTTTGCATAGTATTTATATTTGTCCAAAATTTACCGTTAAATTATCAAACATTTTTGCTTCAAAAGGTCAACTGTTAAATTAAATTACTTCATCTTGCAAATGATTGTCAGTGTTTTCAATTTGAGCAGAAAGTGGATCGATAGTTTGTTCTAAAATGGACTTAATTATTTGCTAAGAATGAGACTAATCAAAAACTGTTTTCTGAAAATTAGAACATTGATTCAGTTAAATATCTTTGTCAACTGAATGAATTAAAATGTGTTATTGACCTGAAATAGTATGAATTCCTATCAAATAAGATTTTTTTTTTTTTTTTTTTTTTTTTTACTCAGTGGTTAAACTATGCACAAAAAAAGCAAAATAGAACCTATCGTTCACAGCGGATTCCTAATCATTGCAAACCAAAGGTAGTAATTGTACCGACTAATTATTGGATTAAAAGCAAGAATGCTTACCATTTGGTTTCCAGTTCTGCCCTAACTGATAAAAAATTTATTATATTCTATCGAGAACACACCAACGGCCGTATTCACCAAACACGAGTTAACTTGAGTGTAGCCTATCTCGGATATAACTCAACTCTAGCAAGACTCGCCGATTCTTATACACGAAGCAGGGAAATTCCCGTGTAAAACAACTTTGGAGTTAACCGAACACGACATGTAAGACGGTTTCTGATTGGCTAGCAATCTTGCACATCAATGTCAACAAACATATCGCTTAAGTCCGCCATTGTTTTCTGACTCGGCGCTAATACTCCGAAATTGTAGGGTTATTCTAGGGATACATATAGGTGAGTTAATAGCTGTTTTTGTCGTGGCGAATAACGTTTCATGACTTACCTCGCTCTTTACCCTGAAACCTCGTTTAACTCTGGTTGGTGAATACGGCCGTAAGAGATATTTGTCACATAGTTCAGTATTTGATTTAAATATATAGGTTTTTTTTTTTTTTTTTTTTTTTTTTTTTTTTTTTAAATCATAACCGCTTGAATTTTTGCGATTCCAATTACTCTTTGCTTAATTGAGTAGCATGAAAACAACGTACATGATCGGAACTGGTATTCTTTGGAAGATAAAAAAATCCAATACAAAATTATTTTTTTAAATTTCAGTTTTTTATTCCGTAGTAGTTTGGTTGGCGAAAGAGAAACAAATGCTGAAATGATTTGGCTTAGCATTTAAATTTCAAGTATACAAAGCTTTATTGAAATATTGTGAATTTATCATCATAATACTTATGAAATTTCTCACATAGTAGACATTTCATAGATGTTACATGGAATGTATCTAGAATATCTGTACTCAATTATAAATATCTAGAATTGTATCTATGATTGGATTTACAGCGTATATATATTACAGATTCGTAAAATAGGAATACATTGTGCTATATAGTTGTTATTTTTATGTAAAATATGTCTATAAAAACTCAAACTTTACTTAATTCTTTTAATATAAATTTCGAATTAAAAAGATTAAAAAAGTATTAATGCATTTAAAATTTATAATAAAATACTAGCCAAATAAAGTAAACAAGGCATTAGTCATATTGATCCTCATTATAGACACAAAGAACATCTAATCCATAAATGACATTTTAAAAGTATTTAATAATGTGTTACATTTCTCCTTCTTTGTAGACATTGTATCACCTCGTTAGCATATTATAAATTAGGCCTTCTTAATAATTTACATCTAACTCATATTATCTATCATAAAAAATGTCAACAAGCTGTTCCAAAGTTGAGTTGTTTATCGTTGCCACAGATTACTATTTTCGTGTACTCTTCAAAGATTTTCATTTGAATTTGAATAACGAGAAATCGGTGGCCAATTCAAAACATTTACTTTATTTTGGTCATTTTTTGAAATATTATACATGTAAAAAGATGCATACATATTACTAAAATATGAAACTTTAGCCTTCTTGATTATAAGTATAAACCAGTATAACTGCTGTTTTTAATTCTTTATGCATTTTAGACTTTATGTTTTAGAGTGAATAAGTGAATATTGTTTTTCTATTTTCAGAAATTCCACCCTTAAATCATAACAGACCCTCCTTTAAACGCTGATTAAAAGAGGAGACTAAACCTTCTTAAATCAGCGTCCAAAAGACTAAACATAAAAACGTCTAAACGACGTTTTTTTTCACTTGTCAAATCATGTCAGTAGTGACTAAACTCATGAGAATCGTCTAAATTGAATTTTCTTTAGAAAAGATGAAACCTTTTTTATATACACCGTATTTATATTTGTTATTTTTTATTTAAATGCAATTCCTTAGCATCTTTAAATTTTTTATCTTTCCAGATATATATTTCGAATTAACAAATTCTTAACTCATAAATTCCATTGTTTCTCATTTAACTCAGTTCCACATGGTATTTTTAAACTAATGCGCAATCGAAAAAAAAATAATGTTTTTTCATCAAACTAAATGAAATTGTTTAGAGAAAGAAATTTAAATCTACACTGGAAATTAAATAAGTATTTGGACATTTCAAAGAAAACTATAGTGTCGTTAAAGTTATGACTTAAAATATATGACAAATACTTTAAAAATAATAAATTATTTAGGATTAGGAAGTATAACACACATTTTAACAAATAATTGCTTAGATAAAAATCAATGCAATAGAAATTATCGTATCATTTTTCTTTTATAAAACAATACGATTGTTCTTATAATAACGAAGAGCAGTGTATTATATTTTAAGAAAATGAAAGGAAACGTTAAAGATTTATGAATCTAACTACATTGATCCCAATAAAAATTAAAAGAATAATATAAGTATATAAGAAATAAATCACTTACTATACAAACAGCAATTATCTACTCAATATCATCTTTTGTACAACGTAATACATAAAAAAAAGAGTTTAATTCTTTCTCTTTATTCTCTATTGGAGTTGCACGTCAAAACACTCATTTGTTGATATTTAAACTTATGATGATCGTATGATAAGTAATTATTCCATACTTGCTGCTTTAAATGAAAGAATTAATTTTCATCGTAATGATATAAATATAAACATAGAAGAAATGATAGACGAAAGTAGTGAGCATGCATTTAAAGCCGCGTAGTACAAATTTCCTTTGGCATTGTTTTTCAATCGATAAATTGCAGTGGTGTTGAATTTTGAAGTCACAATCCAATATTTTATGTACTTAAACGAGACGTGTCAAGAGGCATTTGGAAAGATAACTCGGTTTTAAAAAATGATTCAGATAAATTTTTATCCACGAAGATTGATCCAATAGTGACCTACATTCTTAAATGAATTCAGAACCATTATAAGCATTCACACGCGAAGTAGGAATCAGATCTATTCACTGTTGAAATCAAAGGAGCAGAATGGTAACAATTCAGCTGTCACTTCGAAGTTCTTTCAGTGGAAACAGCATTATCTCAATAAATTTTTGAAAAACAAAATCTTTAATTGAAGAGCCTTTTTGAAAAAGAAATAAAAAAGTCAAATTTTGTTCATCAACCCAAATCTTGATATCAAATTTTCTTAAATAACAATACAATAGCGTAATAATCATTCTATTTACTTTTAATGACATTTAATAATTATTTACATGGCTAACGATCGCTTATGTGAGTATTTTAACAATGGTAAATACAATTCAAAGCGCGTGAATTTACTATACTGAGCTAAAAGGACAAGAAAAACAAAGCATTGGTGTGTTAAAAAAATTCATTTTGCGTATCAAAGTTCTTTTGTGTCCTTTGCTTTAACATTTTGAGCACCAAAGTTAATCCAGTGTTAGATGCGTGCATTCAATTAATGATAAAACTTCATAGCAGAAATCAAAATGAAGTAGCACAAGTTTCTTGAGAAGATCGTAAAGAAAAAAAGTTAAGCAAGGACTTTTCGCTTTTAGATCTTCCCCTCAGTCTGCAAGTTGGAAACATAAAAGACTGGAAGTTTCGAAATTTGCTTATAAAGAACCTTTTTAAAAGGGAAAATGCATGCAGGCGGCCATAAATATGTGGCATCCCATAGGGGTTGTAGGGAATCTTTTCGTAACGATGTCGTAATTCTGTCAAGATTGGACGAATCATAGGTTTTATCAAGAAAGACCGCATTGACATGTCTCTGGAACTTTTTGTTTCTTTAATCCTTACACTAAAAATATTAACTTATAAAGTGTCAAAAAACATTTTCCTTTCCTCAGATGGTATTATGTACTTTGAAATTTCAAAATACTTTTGTTAACAATTAGTGTTCATATTTTTAGCAATATATATATATATATATATATATATATATATATATATATATATAATTTAGAATTTCATTTTGAATAAATTTCATGTGTCTTGTATTAGTGATATATTTCAATAGCTGTGATTGAGCATATATTTCAATAGCGTGTTCGATGAGATTTAGAATATTTGTCTCATTCAGAACATTTTTCGTATACTTTGTTACGACTTACGAATTCAACTCCTGTAGGCTTTAATACCGCATGTGAGCATTTGCATCTATTTGCTGTCCGAGAAACATCTTTTTCTTTTCTTTTTTTTTTTTTTAAATCAACAGTGAGTCACAATCATGTGTCACTACAAAGAAAACAGTAAAATCTATTAAACCTTTACAGATGTGTATGCATAAATCTGAAACGCAATAACAAAGCAACAACTGGGACCTTTCCCTCCAAAGAAATTGGTCCTATTACCAATCCACGTTGAGCCCATTGTTGGTTAGTTTGATACTATGTTGTGAAAAGGCTAAGGACCGAGAAAGTGCTGTAAAAAAATTTAATCTTCCTTTGGTATTAATTCTTTGAAAAAGGTCATTATCATATGTAATAGAATTGTGTACACATATAGCAAATTAGGAAACTTGGAAAATCCTCTAGCACACATTCTGATAAAGTGCATTTTGAATGTAAAAACGCAATATAGATCTCCTGTTATTCAATAGTGATTGGAGTCAAATCCGAAATCTACTTCAAACAGCATGGTTCTTCTACTTTACCAAGTTAAATTTGGTTTTTATACCTCTGAATGAATAGTCTACATTTAAAAGCTTTGTAAAGCCTTGTCCTCTTGTGTTTTTCACTTCCAGAAGGATATTTTGTAAGCAAATGGTCGCTTTCAAGTGTTACAAAAGAGGAAATATGGAGAATACTAAGGCACTACAATAGAGGTGTATGAAAAAAACATGAGTACAATATTCATCTTCCATTGTTTAATAACACCTGGTATCGAGTCAAGACATTCTTTTTCGATTACTGAGGTCAATTGTTTTGTTTATCCTACACGAAACTTTTTAGGTGAAATGGCACGACAAAGATTCGTGGTTTAAAGTGGACTTTGGATTATTGCAATCGTAAATGTCGAAGTTAAGAATCGAACACCCGAAATGTTGAACATAAGGTCAGAACACTAGATGTTTAGCCAATTGCCTGTCGTTTTATGGATGAAGATTATGGTTAAATATTTCCCCAATCACTAAGCAAATTGAGAAGAGATATTGTGATTGGTAGGGGAAGTCAATTTCAAAACAGATTATCATTGTTACTTGCAAAACAATTAATAGTAATCTGTTGTTATCAAAATCTTAATAAGAAAAGGGACAAACCTAAAACAGAATTTTTTATAGAAAGCATTGAGTGTGGAAAAGAAAAACGTTATATATATA
>JAPDSC010141048.1:76027-109941 GCA_026290005.1 Latrodectus geometricus
ATATATACTCTTATGTAACAAAATTTCACGAACTTGAGAATTTAGAAATTTACCATCAATTCGTCCTTTTAAGAAGGTTGTCCATCTATAGTGTTACAGAAGAAAGTAATTTTCTTTGCCTTGCAGCCTGCAATCTATTTACGAGTATTAGTTGCCGGAGCACTAAAATCCAGTTTTTTCTTTTGGCGACACATTCCTCTTTCCAGTTTTCCTATCTATTATATTGCCTGAACTATAAAAACGGGAACACCGGGAACTTTTATATGCCAGAGCCTATTGTTCGTGTCGATATTTCTGGCGTTTATATGTCTGTACCGTTCTTGTTTTGTTAGTGGGTAACCTTTTTTATTCTTTCGTTTTCGAACGAGAACGCACTCATTGGAGCGTTCCGCAAAGTAGCGTTCTGGTAGCTGCAGCTGTATATATATCTATATATATATTTTGTCTTCTTTCCTTGACGTCGTTTGGTGACGCTATTTTTCGTTTATTTGTTTTATTTATCTCAGAATTTTCTTCTTGTTCCTCGAAAAGCGCGCGTCCCTTTTACTTCTGCGTCGTCGCTCAAAATGGCGGTCGTATTCCGAACTCCCGTCCATAAAGACGCTCAAGTCCATAAAATGGATTTGCGAACACTTCGATTACAAGGACCACAAAACACGAGGAATTTCAAGGAAACAAAGCCTTTTTACTTCCATTTCTTCTGTCTTTCTCATTTCTTTATTCGGGCGTTTTCTCTTGCTTTGCTTCTAACTCTTTTTTCATGTTCTTCTCCATTTTTGCTATTAACTTCTTCAATTGATATTCTTCAAATTACTTTAAAAGAATGAATATGGAAGCACTGGTATCAAATTCTCAATAGATACTGATTATCACTTTTATTAGAGAATATCCATACACAGATTTTGATAATAACATAAAAATCTGACATAATAGCACAATTGTTGCGTTATTATTTTACATTTTTAATTTAACTCTTCAGCGTTAATGCCTATTAGAATGAACATAAGTATTATGTTCTTGTAATTCTTAAGTATCACTTAATAGAACGCACATCGAATGTAATGTTTAGGAAACGCTTTCTTTATATTTTATTGTATCAAATTTCTAAAAAAATTCCAATTATTAAAACTTCTTGCTTCAAAATGTTTGATTTGAAAATAATAACGGGGAAATTATAGTGAGAAAATTTACATTTTATAACAGAATCTACATATTTCGAATATCAGCGATAAAGATTTTTCCATGCACACACAAATGGAGATTTAAACTGTTATATAATAATGGAAGAGCAAAAGAAAATATTTATTTGAGATATCGAGGAATTATAGATAATAAAAAAAAAAAGATTTTGAGACTCGGCTATATTCGGATATATTACATGCCTTAATAGAAATGTAATTGCATTCTTGTAATTACTAAATTAAGTATTACTAAAGTATTAATTAGGTATTAAGTATTACTAAATATATTAATCTAAGTATCTTAAGAATTACTAATAGTATTTTCTTTGCAAAAATTTAAACTAAAGTGTTTTTAATATTAAAATTAACTTCTTATTTACAATTATAAACTATTAATTAATAATTGTAAATATGGAGTAGAGATATAAATTTGTTGAGATATGGAAGAATTTGTAAAAAAAGATATTCGATTACATCCTTAAAATTACCATATATTAGTCCTATAATCTCATACATTACAATTGAATCTTGATTTCAAAACAAAGAATTCAACTGCATAACTCTCATATATATATATATCCTATAATTCAATATATCCCATATTACAGAATCCTGTTTTCAAAACTTTGGGATAGTTTTCTTTTCGGAATAATTTTACTTGCTGCAACTGTAAATGAAATTCATGGAAATAGTTATGTTTGAGGCATATCGGAAAATTAGAAGCAATGGAAATCAAGTCACTGAAACCTGAGTGTTTCCTTAAAAATATTCTGATTTGGCATCAATAAGAATATTGCGTAAAGAAATAAAAAGTGACAACTTACTTCACATTTACAACAGTCAAAAAAGAATAAAAAAAGAAAATCATCAACAAATTAATATTCTATGAGATTAAAATAAATTGAAAAGTCTTAAATGGAATTCAAATATTTTGAATGAGTTTCCTTTTTTTTTTTTAACATTCTCTGATGCAAAAAAAAAAAAAAAAAAAATTAATAAAGTAAGATATTACAGTATGTACGTACTATAATGACGCATTGTAATAATAAATATTAAAAATATATGATTTTTAACTGAAAACTTGCCACCCAGCCTGTCCAGTGGTTAGCCTACCTGACTACAGATGGGTGGGACCTGGGTTCGAATCCTGGCTCGGGCAGGGATGTACTTTCTCTCTTTCTTGTCTTTGTCCTTTCTTTGTATGTATGTGTATGAATGGTTTCCTACCCTATAAACGGGTACCTATGGCATGTGTGTACTGAGGAAGTCGGACTCCACACCAAATATGGTTCAGTTGGAAAAATGGAGCAGCATACCCCATATTGCCAGCCTGGCTGGCACGACAACAACTGAAAACTTAGTTCCTGAATAGAAAGAAACATTTCTAAAACGTAGGAAGAAGGATGGGTAATTTATGTCTGTTTATGTATGATTCTGGGCTAATCTGTAGATTCGTTTTTAAGACAAACGAAATACATATAGATTGGTTGAGAATACGATAGTTAATATTCATAAATTAAGTTTTTTAAATAGCTGCATTTTCTTTACACAATTTCCTTGGAAATTTAAAAAGAAACTCTAAGTATAAAATAATCCTCTTGTAAATTTGAGTTTAATAATGGAAATTATAAACTTATTTTTCAATGAACAATTTTCTTGTCAAGTCTTATAAATTTTCTGGTAAAAGCTGTTATTTTTTCGGTGAAATAAATATAATTCCTTGCCATATTAAAGTGCTTGTATAAATTTAACACTAACAAAAGCGTATTTTTTCATAACTATAAAGCTATTTTACACTTAAATTAAATTTTAGTATATTAATAGTCGAATTTTAGGCGTATCTGAGCAAGAAACAAACATAATTTGAAATAATGTTGCTTATTCCCTTAAATTAAATAATACTTTAAAATTTTTTATAACTTTTACTATCATAAAATATATTTTTCTTTTCTTTTCATGTGATTAGCACATTTAATAATGCACTTTCATTAAATTTGCATTTGTAAAATAATTGTGTTTATCAGACATGATCGGGGAAAATTCAAAAGAAAATCGATTAAATTTCTGACATTTTAATGGAGATAAATATTACGATGAGTAGAGAAATTCCTGATTAAAATTAGAATAAATGCACTTTCTATTATCACTTTTCCATTTACTGTACATTACTGCTGAAATATCTGATACTTATGGAAATCTAAGCATTTGTCTATCTCTGATTAATGAATTTTAGACATCAATCAAAATGCCAAAACATGCGGTGGCAGTTACGTAACAAATCAATTACTACACGAATAGGGAGAACAGAATTATATTAATGAAATATACCAGGAAATTCTGATGTTATCTTAAATGTAAAATGAAAAAAATATACTTAATGGATTTGCGGTAAATTTTATCCAAAAACATACTTGTAGATAGTTCACAACACTGAACGCCAATCTAATTGTCATATTCTGTAAATGACCGACATTCTGGCCTTCAGTTCAATAATTCATTGGTTCAATTCTTACTTCAAGAATCACTGTATCAGTTGTTGCGCTTTTCCTATTACCTAGCCCTGAGTTATGCACTACCAACTAGTGGAAGTAGCCGGGTAGGAGTCTTAGTAATTCATAGAAGGAGGGATCAAGCTGAGGACCCCTTAATACTTGACCTGCCACCCCAGCGATATCATTTCACTAGAAGGACATTGCAACCATTTAACGTGCTCCAGCTGCTTCTATTGAACACGATGGTTCTTAGTTCAAGCCTTGATTTGAACTCACTACATTCCAATAATAAGAAGAACACCAAAACCAATCAGTCAACAGCGGCTCTGTTTGTATAGGCGAGAGACTTTAAGTTGTAAAGTTTGGTTGAATTATCCTTCTTGTGCAAAGAGTGACCACAAAGTGGCTAATAACTAAATATACCACTTTACCATTAAATCATGAAAACACTTAATATTTGATTTGATGAGCTAATAATTGAATGATCACTATTTAGGATTTCGTTTTAAAAATCGTGGGGTGTCAGTCTGAATGCGTGTTCACTGTGTATGGCTTAAAATATACTTTATATCATTAATTTTTAGTTAAATTAGTCTTTATATGCGAAAAAAAATCAAAATCAAACGCACTAAACATGTATTCTAAAAAGTATAGGTTGCAGTGCATATTTAAAAGGAGAGAAAATAATAAAAACATCTAACAATTTTCTGAAGAATTACAGAAGTAGCCATAATCAAACCTATTATAATAAGATCAACATGTTAAGTGCATTTAATAGCATGGCTAAGTTTTAAGACTAGAAGTGAGGATTACGCTATCATAAAATATATATAAAACCACTTCACTCCTCAATTATCAAATAGGATCGCAGAAATTTATTTTAAAAAGTCAACTTCTAGAAGAAAATACCGAACAAAGTCTGCACATGGAAATAAGTGTAATTGAACACATTATGTGTGTTCCAAATGTACAAATGAAATGCATTTGTTCATTTTTATTAGCAGAAAATGTTTAGAATCAGAAGTGAGGATTATTCCTTCACGGAAAATGTGAAGGAATGCATTTTCAACGGCCGTGGTAAGTGCTAAAGAATGTTTCAGTAACAATGAAGATTTTGCCATTATCTTAAAGGGACTTTTTCCTTTTTCAGTCATATTGTAATAAAATGGAACTTTTTTAATTGCATTTAAGTGAATGCATCATTTTATATTGTTATCTTTGGAGATAATCTGAAGTATATTTCGTAAAGCCTGTAAGTTTATAAAACTATCTTTATGCAGTTATTATTAAAATATGAATATGCTTCTATATTATTTAGATATTAATATTTAGCAACTGCTAGAATCTAGAGCTTAACTCAGGGGTTAGCTCTATACAGCAACCTTTGCTTTGTTTATCTCTACGTGATCTTTTTTCTACTTGATTAGTTACATCTGATCAATAGATATGATCAATTATCTCTTCACTTTTTTTTAATAATCTATGGCACCTTTATGACCTTTTATCTCCATATATTCTCCATTAACTATATGATCATTATCTGAATCGCTACTATCGCTATGATCAATTATTGTCTGCTGTAAAGGCGTAAATTGTTTTATTATTGAGTTAAAATAAACACGTTTTATCATTGTTTTCAAATAAATACGTTTTATTGATATCAAAACAATGAATGTTAGTGTGTTGTCATCACTGATTTATTTAATGTAAAATACCGCTCTAGACAATGTAATCTTAGAATGTGACTAGAATGTTTTAAGAACTGATCCAACATAACCTCGTCGAATGGCAGGGGCAGCATTCTTAAGAGTGGAGTGTCCTAGATTCGATACCATGTTTGAATAACCATGAATATTGTAGGTTTTCTTCCTTCCACATCTCGCGAATGCAGATTTGTATCTATGAAAAATTCTCTCCAATGGCATATTGCCCCTAGAGAGAATTTTTCGTAGATAATAATCTGTATTCAGGTATCCCACAAAAGATTCCCTTTACTGAGATATCACTATGTGATGTCAGTAACAGTTTTAGACTACTATTTTTCTACAATTTTGACATATATGTCATCATTTCTTCCAAATAAAGTTCGTATTTTAACTTCTGAATGAAGTAAAATGATGTGTGACATTAAACACATATATGTAGTATGGTGAGCTTATTAAGCGAATAATAAATATATAAGCAGAAATGAGTTGAAACGAAATAGCTTCTTTCAATTATTATAATTCAAATGGGTCCAAAAACAAAAACTATAGCAAGTAAAATAATTGAAAGAAAAAATAAGACCCATATTTTACTATATTAAATCAATTTTTTTCTTAAAGAATGTTTCATTAACACGGAGATGTGTTTCAATTCATTTTAAAATTTTTATAACCATAGAAGAATGGATGGAATAAAACACTTCTCCGATCATATTAGCCTTAGAAAAGCATATACATGACATTAGAATAGTTTATTAAATATTGCACATTAATATAATCTTTTATAACATATTATAATATATAATGTAAGGTGATTTATCGGTAGGTTGTTCAAGCTACAATTAGTACTTCATAGTATCCCATTTTTTTTAAAATGAAATTCGGGATATATTAAAATGAATCGAGCGAAATATATTTTTTTTATTTAACTATTGAAGGAATATTTATAATATGGTGAAAGAGTAATTGTCCTAAAATAAAAAAAGTTTGAAATCTATTTAAAATAATAATGCAAAAAAAATTTAAAAAAAAAAAAAAAAAAAAAAAAAAAAAGAAGTGAAAATTGCATTTGAAGTTTTTAAATATAATGAAATAATTAGTAAATATATCAAAATAAACACAATAAATAAGAAATTTTTATATAAAAATATAAAAACTCTACTATGCAATTTTACCTCTTGGTGAATGATAAATTAATATGCCATTCTAATGTAAAATCAATAAATAAATAAAAACCTCTAAATCGTCCTTTTGCCGATTTTAACTAACCATAAAGTGGATGTTATGATTTACTTACTGCTTGTGCATAAACAATCAAATATTAATAGTTAATATGCTTTACATGCTTCAGGAAATAAATTTATCTTTACTTAATGATGAATAAGTATTTATTTTTAATAGCGGTATCAAGAAAGACCTATCTGCAATAATATGTAAAATAATTAATCCCACTAAGATATTGTCCAAAATTTTCATTCCAACTGCTCACTGAAGAGCTCATCCCACTGATAAATTGACTTGTTTTTGATGGGTGGACACAAAATTGTATATTCAACATTATTGGTAAAAAAACGATTATTTGTTTAACTTACAGACCAATTATAAGTAAAATAAAGTGACGTAAACAAGATCTCAATAGAGTAACGAAAGAAACAACCACTGGCTAAAAACAATTATTGCCAAAAAAAGATGAAAATAAAAAAGGATTAATTTGAGTATATGAAAGTTGTTTTGAAAAATATTAAATTTCTAATTGTTGATAATTTTTCTTTCATTTAATTCATTTTTTTATAGTGCTCATTAAATTTGCTTCTGGGAAAGAGAAAGAAATGATTATTTAAGTATTTAACCTTCATATTAATATATATTATAGGTAAATATAATACATACTGAAAGCTCTGTTAATAGCTTCTGTGAATGGATATTTTATATAATAATTGAAAATTTTATCTCTCATATAATAAAATTCGAATTTTATTTTAAGGTATCACTTATTGAGGATTTCTACATGTTCATAAAAAATGGAGTTTTCTAACATTTTAGAGTATTTTCCGTAGATTTAAACAATAGCCCAAGTTTTATGAGGCTGTAATTGTATCAAGCTTTGATTTGGTTTATTTACTAAATATCATTTAATGACATTTTAGACTACAATCGAAGATTCAAATTTTAACGAAAAAATTGACTAGAAAGTTACTTATAATAATAGTAGTTTAATCAGGTTAAAATAACAGAAAGTAGATAATTAGAACAAAAAAAAAAGATAATGAAGTAATAACAAAATTTTTAATAATCGTTACAAGATTTTTATTTTATTAACAACATTTTTTATCGATATTTCGAATAAATTTCAATGTTCAACTATATGCATGCTTTTAAATAATATTTAAAAATTCCACTTTATTTTATTTACTTTTCCAAAAATATTTAAAGGAAAATAATATCTTAACATTTCAAACGAAAGATTAAATCTCTATGTATTTTTCGTATTTCATATTTAAATATTCTTTACAAATTATTTTAGGTAACGTCAACGTCGATAGATGTCGCCAAAATACCAGCCTTTCAAATAAAATTGAGTAAAAGGAAATGAAAAGTGATTATTTAGAATTGATAATTAAAAAAATAAAATGAAATGTAATCTGCAATATGTGTATGTAAAAAATAATATTTAAAAAACATTTAAAAGGAAAAAATTATAAGGAATACAGATAATTTCTATCATTTTCATTAATTGAATTTTTATTTTAAATATTTAATACTACTCGAAATAAAGATAATAACTACCTTCTTTAGAGGGAATTTTCGTTTTTTTTCCTACTTCATCAAACTGTTAGCGCTTATTAACAATTCTGCTTAATTGCCTACATTTAATAATGAGAAGGGGAAATAAGATATTAACTTTAAATATAAAATAAGTAAAATTGGTATATCTGCCTTTTTTAAGCACCTGAAAACGAAAATCTATTTTCGAAAAGTAATTATTTTATTTTCAACGAAAACGAAAGGGAAAAAAAAAAAAAATGCTGTACAGAAGTTAAATAATAACGATAAATAAATGTCTGTAATTTTTTTGTTGTTTCTGCAAATAAAAAGCACTTTTTTTTTTAATATACTGGAACAATTTATACTTTAATTTAATACTTATTGGTATTTCTATGAACGGAATTACTTTGCATTTGTTTGTACGCGCGCGCGCGATAGGACTACAAAATATTTAATCATACGTATTGTTGCTTATATTACCACATATTTGTAAATTCATTGCTTTAATAATATTAGTAATGTTATTAATATTATTAAAGTCATAATATATTTTTACTTTTCAAACATATGGCACAATAAGAATAACTATATTAACTTTAAGTTGAGAAATATAATAACTAAAAATAGCCCTAACTTTTAATCTGTTGGTTTCTTCACACACTATTTGGATTGGACACTATTTGGAAATTTGGATTTTAATTTGTCCTTGATGGCCATAGTTATTCTGTTCCATTGCCTATATGCGCGCACGCACACCCACACACACACTATATATATATATATATATATATATATATATATATATATATATATATATATATATTGGCCTAAGTGGTGGACCCACGTAAAAGGTTTAGTCAAAGTGGACTATATGCTTTAATACATTTCGCATTGAAAAGTTCCGGGTTTGATCCAGAACTCTGGAGATCGAAATACTAGTTGAATTTGCATTTATTAGTCATTTCTTATTCATATAAGCTAATTGGAACTATACTTACAGTTTAAACTGGATTTAGAAGCGCTACAAACATTCAAGCCGACCTTGGATTTGAACCCACGAACTGTTAAATCAAGGGACAGGGTGTTAATAATTTGTCAGACAGCTTGACCATAGAAAGGCAGGAGATGGATTCTGCACATCAGGTGGAGTATGTACTTGGGAAATTTCATACTTTTCTTCTTAATACTTGAATATGGGTCACTGAGTATGGAAAGTCCTTCCGAAAATCGATTTTGAGCGAACTTTTAGATTCGTACTAAATTTGGCTGTTAGGATATTCTTTTACACGAGTTCAAAAATATTTCAAAGGGCAATTTTGGTAGCTTGGCTTTTAGAAACATTTGGGCAAGGAATTTCTTAATGCATAGCAATATCAATCCATTATTCCAATTTTATACCCGTATCTTTGAGCTAGTTTAAATCAATATATTTCTGTTAAGCTATGCGTTTAAGTGATTAATTTACTTTTTGAGTTATTGACTGATGACGGCTGATGGCTGAGTGGTTAACGTTCCTGACTCCTGGGTTGTTGGCTCCGCGTTCAAGCATGGGCATTTCCTTTCTTTCTTTCTCTGTGTTTCTTCATCCTTTTTTCTTCTGAGATGATGGATGAATGTGGCCCGCCTTATAAACGGGATTGCGGTGGTGAAACTGAAGAAGTCCAAACACACCGAATTACGGTTCAGTTGCAAAAAGTGGAGCAGCGTACTCCATATTGCCAGCCTAGCTGGCTCACGAAAACAACAATAGTTATTGACTGATTCATAATTCTTCAGAAAATGAAATTGCTGTTCAGATACAAATATCGTGGATGCTAAACATAAGCTAATAGAGAAATTCTTATTAATGGAAAACCGTAATTAAATGTGCGAAATAATCAGTATATATATATATATATATATATATATATATATATATATATATGATGGATTTTAAAACACATTGAAAAGATTCAGCATCGAACCATATATAGAATTAGAGGAAAATTAAAGTTATGGTTTCTGATGACACTTGGCAACGCCAAGCCCGTCCTTCCGAGACTAGACAAATGAAGTCAGAGAGAGAGCATCTTCCGTTTTGTATAGCACCTTCAAACGAAGGTGAAAGTACGACTTTTGGCTCATAGATGGCAACACCATCTGAATCTTCCAATTTAGAGATTGAAACCAGTAAGACCCAAAGCCTGGCTCCAACCAACGCCAGAGGTATTAATTTGTAACGGGAACATGGAGGACATTGCGACCAGACATATTTTACGTGCCCCAGTCGCCATTAGTGAAAACGATGGATCTTCGACTAAGCCGGAATTCGAACTCACCACCTTTTGGTAACGAGAACGACCCCTAACCAACCACGCCACGCGGCCTGGAAAAATAAAGTTGGAATATGCATTGAGCATATGTACTTACTTTTTGGATTCCTCCGCTTGCAGGAAATCGCACTATGAATATATTGTTAAAGACAAAACTTCTCTCAAAGCAAGAATTACTCGAATAGAAAACGAAGTTAAAATACACAATCTTTTTTTAAAACTGAAGTGAAACTAAAAACATTGGATTCGTGTTACCGAATAAATTGGAAACCTTACGTGACAAATTTTTGGAACTTGGAAAGTATCATCGAATAATTTTGAAGCAAAACTAAAGGTGTTGAAAGATGACTTAAAAAAAATGAGATAAGCCTCAGAAAATTACTTATTTCAGAAAACGAAAGTACTGTAAGTTCTTATGAAAAAAATTCAAATGCTGCTGATTGTAATGATCTTGTTATAATGAAACCCCAAATATCCCCCTTAGTTCTTCCCGTTTTTACCAGACGCTTTGAAAAATTCTATGCCTTTAAAAATTAGATAATATAATAACAAATAATGAAACTTTAAAAAATGCTCAAATATTATTCTATTTAAGATCCGCATTAAAAGGAGATGCTAGACAATTAGTAAGTGTATCTGAAATCTTTGAATGTCTAATGGCAGATTTAACAGAACAATATGAAAATAAACATTTGCTTGTAGATTTACATGTTCGTTCATTTATGAACATAAATAAAATTCAATATGAAACAGCTGAGGATTTAAGAGCTTTAGCCGATAACATAAATAAAAATTTAAGGTCTTTAAAAACATTTGGATTTGAAACATTGGAATGCACTGTCAAAGTTAAAGCCTACTAATATATATATATATATATATATATATATATATATATATAATCTTGATAAAGAAACAAGACGAAATTTCGAACTTACTTAATTAACAATGTAAATTCCTAAATTTAACGAACTGTTTATTTACTTAGAGAAAAAAAGTACAATGTTAGAAAATATTTCTCGAGTCAGAATGAATAAATTTATTCCTAAAAGTTTCACTAATCCGAACAGAAATAAAATTTTTGTTCCAAAAAATGAATAAAATAAAATGTGATGAAAGTAATTCTGAATTCTTTCTTCCAATATTTAGATGTCAGAAATTTCTTAAAATGAAAATCGATGAATGGAAGTAATTTGTTATAGAAAATATTTGCACCCGATGTTTAAAATATAGAAAAGGGCAAAGTGTAATTCTTATTATATATGTACATGTGGAAAAATATAGACTCATTTATTATGCGGAGAACATAAAACAGTTGACCTTGACTCAAATAAGAATACCACTTCGTTCACCGGAAGGAAAAATGAAAATTCGGCATTTTTTGTGGAAAGCAATAAGTCCATGGTTTTGAATCTCCCACTTGAGACACGGAATATAAACAATAATAAAAAGTAATTTCTCTTAGCATATGCTGTTATTCATTCTAGACAGGCAGACGGACGGTTAATTAAAACGAGGTGTTTGTCAGACAGTTGTACCAGTATATGACTCACGAATTGGCTGACGACTTAGGAATAAAAAAATAAAAAATAAATATTTCTATGAATATATTGAATGGGTTTGTTCAAAATATATAAAATAAATTGAAGGCTACTGCTTCCAACAATTGTAATTCTTTTGAAGATGAAACGGAATTTTTTTATCGTAAAATTTGAAACCTTGTACAAATTAATTATTTCGTGTGTTAAATTCCCAGAATTCATACAATTAGCAGATAAGACATTTTGTCGTCCGGGTAAAATACATGCATTGATAAATGCAGCTTTATTCTTTTAAAATGATTTTATCTGAGAATTATCACGTTAATAAAAATTTACTTTTATAAAATTCGAAATTCGGATGGATAGTAACCGATAAATTAAATGAAATCCAATTATGCTATGAAAATAACTGTTATTTAGTTAATGAGTTTCACTCAATAGAAGATAATATTAAATAATTTTTTTAAGGACATTTATGAAAACACAATTTGTTTTGAAGATGGTCTTTATGTAGTTAAATTTCTATGGAGGAAAGATTGGAAAGAATTACATAAAATTATCCTATAGCTAAATGATGTTTTTTTTTAACTTAATAAAGAAATTTGATAGTAAACTAGAGCAGTATTTACAATATTAATAGAATATTGAAGAATATTTACGATTAGGTATCATCGAAAGGATTGAGGTGGAAAGTGAGCCTCTCAACCGACCAAATTATTACTTACTCTACAAAACTATAATAAAAGAAGAAAATTGGACAACATCTAGACAATAGACTATCTCAAACTGACTATTTATTTACAGCACTTAAATCCAAATTTATTTAACTTTTTAATTAAGTTCATACTGTCGAAAACTGCCTCGTAACAGACATAGGAAAGGCATTTCTTCAAATAGCATTGCAGATGATCAAAATGATGCATTTCGAAATTTGCTTCTTGTGGATTTCAAACTACAAGATGCTTCTTGTGGTTTGAAAGTCTACTATAACTGACTGTCGACCAAATATCCAAATTTATCATCTCAAAGCTTAATTTTTGGACTGAATGGACAAGTCCTCATTTTTACTTTCTGATATAATAAAACACCACACTTACTGAAAAATATCTTGGGATAGTTCAACAACTTGACAATAGCTACTACGTAGACGATTTTGTTGCTGGTGGAGGTAGCATTGAAGAAGTTTTAAATTTCTCTTGTCAAGCAAAAGAAATAATGAGCGTTGCTAAAATGTCATTCAGGAATCAGTTATCCAACAACAAAGAACTATTTGAACTTTGGAAAAGAGAACATTTTGATTTAAATCCGTTAGTTTCTACAGATTATGTGATAACTGACTTTACCAAATTCCTGGGAATAGACTTTTGAATCAGATACATTTTCCATACAAAGTTTTACGAATATAAACTTCTCTGATAAATCAACCAAACGAACTATCTTGAAAACGTTGAGAAAATCATCAATCCTCTTGAACTTATTACTCCTTTCATCATTGGTGCAAAATGTTTCTACAAACACTATGGCAACTGAAGCTACCATGCAACAATGCCTTACCAGCCGAGGTTGAAAGATTACGGTTGCAGTGGTGCTTTGAGATTCAAGTTACAAGACTGGTCCTGGATACTACTGAAGATTGGGGTGATGTTATCGAAATTCAAGCCTTCTGAGATGCCAACCCAAAGGCGTATGGAGCTGCAGTCTACCTAAAGAAATATACAAGTATATATATGTAAAATGTAATCCTGAGGCAACTGAGCAATTAATAGGTGGTTTTCCTGCTGAAAGAATTAACCATGACATCATCCTTTTAATGTAGTTGGAATTAATCTAAATATATGAATTATTTATTTTTGAAAATTTTTAAGAACATTTTTTAAAGCTCCTTCAATAGGGTTGGTAGGAATTTAATACTGCATAATAAAAATTGTTTAATTATATTTAATATATTATTAAATATTAATATTTAAAAAAGTATGAAATATATTAGTTTTTCCGTTTAGTACTTCCTATTCACATTTTATGGTATGAAATAGGACAGAAAACAAAAACATGTAAACTACTAGTTCCGAAATCTATTTCTTCATTTTTTGAGTATTTCATGTTGTCGTTGTTACTAATAACACTTGGCAACGCTAAGCCCGCCCTTTAGAAATTAGGCGAATGAAGTCAGAGAGAGAGAGGGTCTTCCGTTTTTGAATAGAGCAACCTCATACGAAGGTGGAAGTACGGCTTTTGGCTCATAGATGGCAGCACCATCTGAATCTTCCAATTAAGAGATTGAAACCAGAGAAGACCATAGCCTGACTACAACCACCCCCAGAGGTATTAATTTGGAATGGGAATTTAATGTTAAATTCTTGACTTATTTAAATGAAAAATATATAAAAGGAACAACATAAGCATATGTAATGTTATATGATATAAAAATTATATAAAATTTTTATATGTATATTATAAAAAAAAGAAAAATTCTGAGTAAGTATATGTTGTGTTTGGAATACTTAACTCATAAAATGCCACGTAATATTTTTTAATCATAATATTTTTAATTAATGAATTACTAAGTTTCAGTTGAAAATCCAAACCAATTAACGTAGTGAAAAAATAACCATACTTATATGGAAAAGCCCATACTAGTTTGGAAAAATGTCTTTATTATTGTGGTCTTCCAGAGCTTTCCTAACAAATGAAATGAATGGTATCATGAGATAAGATTCAAAAGCATCCATCAGATTGGATTCATGTGTAAAATAGATTCCTGATTCAGTTGATCAGAAATGTTTTATCTGTTATTTAACTGATATTTCCACAACTCATTAAAGGTGTTGCAATAAAGTATTTTTAGTCTCAACTCAATCTTCTAACACAATATCGCGGCTTTAAATGATCGTTTATTTTCCATTTTGTGTTTATAAAAATGAATGTATCAAAAAAACTTTCCTACAGTCACTTGAGTTAAAATGCAAATCTATGCATTTTTTATATGATGTTACTGGTTATTTATGAGCATAGCAGTTTTAAATTTTTCACGTGCAATCTTTATAAATTATTTATTTAAGTGATTATAATAATTTATAGAAGTGCCGAATCATTATAAATTTCTAAAAATTGTTAAGCATTTTGAGATATAATTTCTAAGCGAAGAATAAATATTTGCCGACAATGAACAGATTCTATCTTATAACAAAGGAAATTTCATATAAAATTCCATTAATTATGATTATATCTGCTACAAGAAAAATATAGGAATATTTAGATAGCCAATATGCATCAGAATTTAAAGAAATAACAAAATTAATAACGATTTCATGTGAATTTATCACTATCATATTTAAATTAATTTTATGACTTCAGATTTATATTTTAAAGGAATATTTCGAAAAAAATTGTGATTATTTTACTTAATAGCATTCTTTATTTGCCTAAAAGGAAAGGAGAAATTTAAGTAAAGGAAATAAAATGTGATCTTAAACTTAACTAATAATTTACTCCGTACGCAGTAAGGTTTTGTGAAAATACATTCCCAGAAATAAAAACTTAAATGGTTTTAATGGAAACTGATAGTAATAAAAAACTGGGAAACATTAACTGATGAGCTAGCAAAAATGCGTTCTAATTTTTTTATATCTTATACATACAATGGAAATCATTTAAATATTTTAAAAAATTTGCCCGGAGAAAAATAATATCAATGAATTTGAATGTGCTTCCGCGAGCTACATTAAAATAATTCTTATCTTCTTCCAATTGGCAACAGAGATAGACAAAGGATAGAGACAGGGAGAAAAAAAAGGGAAAAATGTGCTCGACGGATGGAATTTTCCCTCATGGCCCTCGGCGAAATAGGAAAGAACGTATTTTGGCTTTCTCTTATCTTCGCTAGTTGAGTCTGAACAGTAAAGAACAAAAGGTTGTGTTAGATGGCAGATTGATATCGTAGTCATTAGACAGCGAAGGCCAGATTGACTTCTTTTCTGTAAATTTAACGGTTAAAGAAAAACTGCATGGTTAAAACCCAATTCCTTTTTGCTTTCTTTTTTCGAGATACTTAGGCAAGAGAAAAATGTGTTATAGATGTGTTATCGAAATCGAAGTGGTTATTAAATTGGCAAGAACTGTAGTCAGGCAATTTTCGTTTCTTTTGGTGTTATTAAAATGGCGCAATTTTATCCTTTTAGACATGTAAATGAGGTATACTTACTCCTTCACCAGTAATAACGTCATTTCTGCTTCGAAAATGTAAAATTTATTTTTAAGTGAATTCAAACTGCTTTTTAAGCTCTACTCAATTTAAATTTTAAAAACATGTTATTGGAAAGATCATTTTCTTATTTAGAAAATTTAGGATTAACACACAGATAAATAATGTTGTGTGATAAATATTAAATTTAAAATGTAATTATATCGTACAAAAGCTAATAATCCCTTAACTCATAAATAATGGATGAGGTTGTTTATTTCTTGCTCTATAGTCAATTTCTGCTTATGAAGGTTAATTCAATTGGAATCAACATATTCAAGTAGATTTCGAATCATTGAATGCATCCACATCAATGGATGGATTCAACTCGAGCACTGTTGAACTGATGGCAGAAAGCTTATTGCTTATCTACCAGCTCTGCAAATAATATATGAAGAAAAGTAACTGTGATTTATTTTGATACTTTGCAATACCTGTTAATCGATAACAATACCTGTCAATCGTATTGCACAGTATGTTGAAAGATAGTTTACACTTATTAATGTTCCCAACATAAAGACTGTGAAAATTGAGAATACATTTTTTTATATGTATAATATTTCATAACATTATTATTATTTAGTTTAAAGCGTCTTAAGTCATAGTAGCATAATTCTCTAGAAACGAAATAATATACAACAAACCAAAAAAAAAAAAAAAAAAAAAAAAAAATAAAAAAAATAATGTTATTAAAGTAAATCTCATGTTTGTGGGACATATATTTGTACGGAAAAAAAGAAAATTTTTGTAGCATAGTTTACCATTGTTATTTACTGATAAAGTGAAAATTAGAGTGGAATTTCTTGGAAGCTTCCCTACTATTAATACATGTCAAAGGTGAACAACGAAATTAATATAAAAATAGTATAAAAAAATTTATGGAATTGATCATATTTTAAAATTTCAAATGGGAAATATTGAGATAAAAGATAAGTTTTGAAAATAATATTAAATCATCATCTTGGAGTTATATTTGCCATAACTGATTTTTCAACACAAATTGTCAAAAAATTGATTGTATTTTTCCATTTAATGGAATAATTAAATGTTTCTGCAAAAAATATGGAGGATAAAACCATATTTCCCCCCATCATCTCTACAATGCTACTACATCATTACTGCTAAAAAACTATAAAGAAATCTTATTTCACCAGTTGCAAGCAAACAGTAACCAATAATGTTTGCTATCTCGTGCTTACACTCGATTAAACTGCACCAATAGAGAAACTATTCCTCCAAAAATAAAAATGCTGACAAACTTTCCATCAAGCTTCACAGATGTATCTTGATGGTGAAGCACAATGGATGACAGAGCCCCTTGTATTAGCAGATTTGGCGAGAGGGCGCACTCCAATTTAATATACCCTCAAATTGAATCATCGCCAACGTGTCATCGTCGCCTATATCTGAGCAATGCAATTTTCTAATGACGGCGATGTCTTTCTGCTGCAGAAGACTGCCCGGAGGAGAAGAGCTGATAACGACTTATAATAATGTTCGATCTTTCCAGATAAGGAGGGAGGGTGGACCATCCACATTTTCCCGTCGATGTTCCGATAGCATTCCTTTCCCTGGGTGCTCGTTATTTAGATCTTACGACCCCGATCACAAAACGACGTCGATTAGATATGGGTACCATTTTAATTCGGTGCAAGGTGTTATCTGGGTATCAGGGTGGCGAACGGTCGGGGGTTCTGCCCTTTGGGCGAGCAGGGTTAATGGTTAATGTCTCGAATTATTTAGATGGGTGATTAGGTACCTAATTAAGGAAGAGCCATGATAATTTTGCGTTTGAATTACTTTTGTTCCAAAATGTGTTCCCTCTACATGTGTGTTTGCTCACCAACCGGAACTTAAGCCTTACAGACCAAACCTTGTTGACAGAGTGATAATGAAATGTAATTATATCATTATTCGTAATCTCAGATTTGTAATAAAATAAAGAACATAAGGGGTAAAATTTAGAAGTTTTAAATTATATGAGAAGTAAGCGTTTGAAAAATGTTACAGAAAAATAATTTTCTCAAATAGAAATGTTTTTGGTGCTCAGCTACATAAAATTAAGAAATTTATTTCATAGAACAATTTAGATCTTTTAAAATTTAATTATTCTTGATTAATTAAATTTAAAATCGACAATTACCATACTTTTTATAATTTTCTGTTAAAAATTCTAATAAATTAAAAACAGGAAAATTCTTTATATTGAAAATATCGTTCAATTCTAGATTTTAGTTACGATCGAAAAACTTTTTAAATCAAATTCAAAACTCTTTTCAGAAAGAATTGCTATCTTCATAAGGAAAAGAGATTTAATAGATATTGCATTTTATTAAGAGCAGATAACGTAATAAAGAAAATAATTAATTTTCACAATAATCACATTAGTTAGAGATATAGAAAATTACAATATCTTTAGCAATTTTAATCCTAAAAATTGAAATTTATCATATTTATGTCTCATTTTTCAATTTGTTTGTCAGTAAAATGTTCTAAATTAAAATCACATTTAATAAATGTCAATTTTCAATTTTCGTCACTCCAAAAACTTATACAGCAAACTAATGTATGCTATTTTTAATCTTAATGGAATATCAATAAAAGTTTTACCAATATCAATAGATTCTCAAGTATTGGTGAATCTCTTGAGATACAAAAAAGACACCAATCTAAATTTTTAAATCTTTCTGTCGAGTAAATTTGGATGATATAGTCCGGTTGTATGAATTGTATCAAATAATAAGCGTAATTGAACTAGTAATCTATTTTTCTCTAAAAATATATTAAAAGAAAGAAGATATATTATAATTTTAAAATTCTATTGTATAATATTTTATTATTCTTTT
The DNA here is from genome assembly GCA_026290005.1 of Latrodectus geometricus. Lineage (NCBI taxonomy): Eukaryota > Metazoa > Arthropoda > Arachnida > Araneae > Theridiidae > Latrodectus > Latrodectus geometricus. Next base: position 95,106 of record JAPDSC010141048.1, read on the forward strand.
TATAATTTATGCCAGCCAAAACTCAATCAAGACACTAGTAAACTTCAATTTTTTTTTGAAGTGAAATCAAATTTACTTAAACATCAGTTTTCTTATAACTTATTATAGTACAGAAAAAATTGATTATATATAAAGAATAATAAATGAATATTTTTTTTAATAACATATTATTGTAACTGACATTGTTATTATTGTTTGTAGTTAGAACATTATAAATTTCTAAGTAGATGCAGCATTATTAATTTTCTATTAATAAATATTATTTTTCAACTTAAGTGCATTTTGAAAGTTCTATGGAAGACTAAATATCGACTCTGTTAATTTTAACGTAAGTTATAAAAAAATTGATATTTTATAACTAAGATTAATGTTTGTCAATTTAATTTGTAGAACTCAATAGCTATGTTTATTTTACTAGTTGAATTAAATTTTAGAAAAATGTTTCCTGGGAAAAAATTTGTATTTTTAGATGAACGACTTGATGATTTACAGAAAAGGAGATGTGTAAAAATTGCTTATTTTTCAAATAACATTTATCTAGTTTGTTCCAAAAGTATATTTTTGGAAACAATAATTTTTTTTAATTAATATTTTGTGACTTGTGTTTTGCAATTTAATCTGTGAAACACAATTAGGTTAAGTTTCTTAGTTAAGAGAGTTTTTGAACAATATTTCTTGGGAAAATTTGGAATTTTTGTGAATTCCAATTTAATAATGTAAATATTTAAAAAGTACTTAACAAGGATTTTATTTTTCTGTGTATTACTTGTTTTATTTATTCATAAAGTAGAAACAAGGACTCAATAAAGAAGATTTTGGGATAATGTTACAAATTAGCTTCTAAAAAAAAATAAATAAAAGAAAGAAAGAATGTAAAAAAATTCTAGCTACACATTCTTTACAAGTTTCTAGGATTTTCAATAAAGCTAAACAAAAAAACGCTTTAGATAAATTGCAAAGATTTTCTTTTCTCAAAATTTATCTTTTGATGGTGAAATTTCTCTAACTTCAGTGTCCAGAGTCCAGTAACTAAAAATAGACCTTAAGCGATTCTCGTGGTACAACAGCAACAAAGATATTCCATCCATCACTTCTTCAAAATAGATATCTCAGCTTCTACCGGGGAGTGTATTCCATTTTTTTCCGTCGGAAATTTCGGCTAAAAGCTTGCGTCAGGGGTGGAGTAACTCCAGAATAAAGGAACCTCATCCCTACTGAGGAAAATAAAGAAAGTCAACACCACTGAGCTCTTCTTCTTTAGCAGTTCCATCTTTCTCTTTCTCTCACTTCCCCGAGTTTCTCATCCTGACACGGCGACTTTTAAGAACTAAAAGAAAAAAAAATTCAAAAGTTTTTTGGACATATGCCACGCTCGACTGGCTTACTCATATGGGAAGAATAATATCTATATATTCTATAAAAGGGGAAAAGAAAGGAGAGGAGGGAGAAACCTATATAGGAGAAAAAGCGAAAAGGGAAAAATTCGAAGTATAAACATTAAATAAATAAAAGCCAAACTTGCTGACACAGACTGGGTTTTGAGTCCACGGGAGCTTTCCCTACTTCTGGAACTTCTCTCTTGGACTTTATCCCGCTGGATTCGCAGTTTTCCGGAAGAATATCACAGCGCCTGGGAATGACATTTGGCTATTTTTAGGGATTCTTTTCCCCTTTTCTAAACTCTTCTCTTTTACTATTTTTTTGCTTCGTGGGCCTTTTTCATTCGGTCATTTCATATATATTTTTTGATTTGATGAAAAGGAAAAAGGGAAGTTGACGGAAGAGAAAACCACATTTCTCCCCCTTTTTTTCATTCTTTGTGATTTGAATTTGTTTTCCTTTCTGACGTTTCCCGTTTAGAATATATAAACGGACGTTATTTTTTTAAACGGTTTTTATTGTATGAAATGGTTAAGTCGTATGATGCGGAAATAAGTTTGCAAAGTGGAGAGAATATCTAGATCTGTTGATAGATTGACTATGTTTGTTTGATTTTTTGCTTCTTTTGCAGACATTTGTTTATTTTGGACTAAAGCTTTGAAAGAATTTCTAGAAATATTCAAGATACTCGTCAAGATTTATGATAGAGGAGAAATATTTCCAATTTTGTTTAGGGATATAATACATTGAGAAGAGTTTTATAAAATATGCAAGAGAAATATTTGATAAATTTGAAAAAGGAATGTTGATATGAAACTTCACTAAAACCATTTGGATTTATGGTTTTAGTAAATTATTTGGAGGAATGTTTTAAGCACTTACGATATGCACGAATATTGTGATGTAAAACTATAAAAATAGGAGCAGATTTAGCATTAACCAGTCTTTGAATTCCATAGAATATTTGATAGATTTCTGAAAAGAATATTGGTTTAAAACTTCAATAATTTACTAAAATCATTTAGAAAATTTAAATAACTTACTTTCACATTTAATGAGTATACCTTTAGTAATGAACATTTCTTAGAAATTTATAAAATACGTAAGAAATTATATCTGAGAGATTTAAATTAAAAAAAAAATTCTTGTAAAAATGTACGTGATTAATTAGAAATATTTGGTTGTTTCTTTAATTAACTTAAAATTCGAAAATATTGTTGCAAACAAATCGAAAAGAGACATATACGAAAAATGTGACTTGGCTTTGTTATAACATTTAAATAATTTGCTCTGTAACTGTCAACACAGAGAATTTTTACATTCATTTTATATGTAAAAATTTGAAGGTACATTCAAGTTGAATATATACTCAAGAACATTGAAAATAGTCCTCTCAGAAGGAAGATTGGTATTGAAATGAAATTTTATACTTATAATGATGCAGATGTGAGATTCACTTGATCCTAAATTCAAGAACATTAATCAAACATTGTGTGTACAATTAGATAAATAGAATGCAGCCTCAATAGTTCGTCAGATCACCTCCTGCTGCAATACAGGCCACCACCACACGGTCCGGAATCAGGTTGGTTAGACGTCTGATGTTGTCCTGAAATATGTGTGCCCACAAATTTTGAACAGCCCCCTCCAAATCATGTACAGAGTGACATGGCGGCATCTGGCTCTCAGCTGGTCCCAAACATGTTTAAACAGGGACAAGTCCGAGAAGCGAGCCAGCCATAAATGAATCTGAACATGACGTAGGAAGTCTTGAGTAGTAAGCCAACGAACATTAGCAGTTGGAAAATTGCTCCTAGAAGACCATTAAGGAAAGGTCCATTCAGGGAACAAATTAGATCATTTCCCGTTACAGTTCCAAGTACCACAACTAGAATGGAACAGCTATCAAAAGCTTTGCCCCTCAAACCATTACGTCTTATGCGCAGGCAACTTGTCACTCGAAAGTGTGAGTTTAAGTGTGCTGTTCAACAATGTGGCTTCACACTCAGACGTGGTTATTATCTATTCCTAAAATAAGCCATTATTCACCAATTAACATGTTTTGCCAATTTGTGGCATTTCATTTCGCTTGGGCTTGGCAACAATGTAAACTGAGTCACTGATGTTGCTTTGTTAAAGGCAATAGACGAAACGGGAGCTTGGATCACAGATTCGCTTCAAAAAAGAATGTAGAAATGGTTGTGAAACAACTGGCACTTCTACATCTGCGTGTATCGTTAAACAAGTTAGTAAGGGATCCACGAGAGCTTACTGCACCATCTATTGATACTTTTGCCTCGTCATCTTCCTGGTATCGCCAGATCCGATACACCACCCGTGTGTGCCATCTCGTGTCCACTGCTGAAACATTTTCAGACTGCATGCTCCTAACTGTAAACCTGGAGAACAACAATATACGCCAATCAGCTTATTATTTTCAAGCCAATGACGAGGCACCTTTCAAACTAACTTAACTGTGCGAAATGTCTTCTCACACATTTCCCTGGCATTCTTGATAACGAAAGTCATATGTCGGTATGTGATCGTCACGTTTCAGAATCTTCCAGCCGGTTTATAGGTCCTCCTTACTGATAGCAGCGCCACTGTCGAGTGTGTGGCTTTGCGCATTGGCATCATGGGTCATATGCATATCGGATCTCATTGTACTTATTTGCAAAGTTCCCCTTTGAACTTTTCTTCCTACTTGATGTGTTATTTTCAATGTTCTTGAATGTACACTTAATATTAAATACCTCTTTGACTAAATTATTTAATTTTCACCAGATGATTAATTAAAATATTATACAATTTAATTACATACGTATGATCCTAAAACAACTTTAAAATTTTTTTATTGAACATCCTTTAAGTAGAAGAACAAGTTTTACGAAATCGTTCACAAGATAACTGTAATTAAACACTTAAATTTTGTCGTTGATTCAAATAAAGCGCGCCTTCTGTTTCTGTCATGCATTTCTAGCAGTTCTGTAAAAATCAGTAGGAAATTTAAAATGCAATGAATTTTTTTTTGGATTCAGATTTTTTCTCATTATTCGTTCTTTATGTAATTAATCCAGTAGTTATCTTTTTTTACTAGATAAGAAAAATCTTGATTTACTTGGAAACTGTACTTTTATTATTCATACCTTCGGTATAAAATGAGTAAACAAACTTAATCTTAACATGTTAAATAATAATTTTGCTTATTGCTCCAAATACCTGACTGTTATATTATATAATGGCATTCATCCAAAATTTGTTGAAAACTTATGATCACTTTTGTAAACATTATGTTTTGTTTGCGAGTTATTCATGTTCTCAGAAAATTTCCTCTGTTAGTAAAATATGAGATATCTTAGTTCACAAAAACCAAACATCATTTTTTTTAAAAACAAAATAAATTCTACCATTCATAATTTTGATAGATCGTGATGATGTAGCGATAATCTTTAAAATTTATTTATTTATCTATGCTGATTTTTTAAATTCTTTATTTGTAGTCTTTTATTTAAACATGTATCGTAAGTAATTTTAACAGTTCCGCTTTAAAAGTCAAAAATATTTTGATCTTCGGTAATTACACATGATTATATTAATATATAACTAGAAAGTAGAAAGGAGTTATGTCGTATGTCTCTCATATTTTCTATCTAAAAACATTATCTATATATATATATATATATATATATATACATTATGAATTAAAATTATTTTTCTAAAATTTTAACTTTTAATTAATGGTATTACAATAAAACTAAATTTTCCTATCACCTTCAGGATATTTTTTAATATAACTTCTAAATCCAACTTATAATTACCGAATATCTTATTCAAAAATGTTTCTACAATCATATCTATTTATAACAGAAAAGTTAATTGTAATTGTATAATAAATTATGTGTAGTGTGTTATTTATTGCATTATTTTGCAATTCTTGCTTAGGAAAACATTTTTTTGCAATGCTTAGCTTTATACATATATTGATACACATTATACATTGATAATAATAAGAAATTTCGGGAATAGAAAAATGAGCGAGCAATTGTGTTTATCTTATTTCTTAATCGAGCGAATGGAACTGCAAAAATATTAAGGACTTTTATCAAGAAGTTTTGCATTATTCAAAAGTGGACGCTAATTAAACAAACTCTTTTCCCCATAAACTTGTCAAAGGAATCTTAATGAAAACTTTTGTTAGTTTATCTTGCAGCAAGCTAAACCTTTACCTTACCACCGGCGGTTACTTTATTGAGGTAGTTTGGATGTTGACTGGTAAATATCAACCTTCATCACCAATGTTTCCTTTAGGTTCTGGGATTGTTTATCTATCTTGTGCAGAGTTCACACCTACACATCATGTGCATACTTTCATTAACTCTTCTAACTCATCTTGCATGCTCCTGTGGTAAACAAACCGGAGAAGTATGTGACAGAGAAAAAATTTGCTTTTCTTAGATGAGTAAGATATTAGTATACTTAATAACTATTTTTGTTATCCTGAAAAGAAAATCTTTATTAAAGATTCCGTGAAAAGATAGTTAGAATTAAGAATCTTAATTTTGTTCTGTAAAAGAACATGTTATTTATACATTTAAAGAATATTGACATATTTTGGTTTTCTTATAACTTTCTACTTTTTAGAATGAATTTTAATTAACATTGATTACAACTTGTTTGCAAATTGATAATTTCTTTTTTCTAAACCAACGAAAATTTAGAAAACTTTCAATAGCCTCTTCTTAAATACCCTTTTAGTAGACTTCTTCTAAAATTCTTAAAGAATTAAGAATTTTGAATTTAAAACATAGCAAATCTATATGCTAATTTTATTCTATAAAAATGCAAATATAAATAAATCTATAAAAATGTTGTTATATATTTATGAATATACTCACATAATTTAGTTTTGCTTATGCTCTTTTGCTTCTAAGAATTAACTTTCATTAAAAGTGGATGATATTAGTTTGGGGAAAAAGTAATCCATTATTTTTTCGGTAGACGTTTGTAGTGATCGATATCTCGTGAGGTATCTATCAAACAATTTCAGATTTATGCTCGTTGGAAAGCTAACATTTGACACTAAAATATCCTCTTGAGGTTTTTTGTTTGATTCATTCAGTTACGAGTTCAAGGTTTTAAAAATGGAAGACAACAAACAGAAAATTCGATACATTTTCGTTTTTCTCTTGTAATGGCGAAAAAGATAGCCGGGTGTCTAAAATTATGAAAGTTGTTTATCGTCCTATATAATACTGTAACAACCAGTTACGTACGATTTTTGTTTCGTCGATTCCGTTTGGGTACTTTTGATGTTAGAGGTGCACCTCGCATGTGGATACAGCATCGTCGAAAATGTCTATAAAATATCAAAAATGATCGAAGTTAACCGCATGTCAGCAGTCGTAATTCGCTAGACCTAAAAATCTACATGAAAGCTGTTTTAAACCTTATTACAAAGTGAATCCAAAAGAAGTTACATAAAGTTCACGTAAAAATAATGGATTTCTTTTTCCCCAAACTAATATTTTCTTTCCAAATGCGATAAAAATTCAGAGAATTTTAAGAACTCTTTATTTTCTGCTGTTTGAATGCAGAGAAAAATACCTGTTATTTTAATATATGTATATGTATATGCAGAGAAAAATACCAGTTATTTTACTATATGTATATATATATGCATATGCAGAGAAAAATATCTATTATTTTAATGTATGTATATGTATATGCAGTGAAAAATACCAGTTACAGGACAGCAACAGGACTTGTTCTTTATCTTAGGTAGTCTTGAGCTTTCCCATGCCTCAAATTCGTAACCCTCCAGCCTCGAAACAAACGCATTAATTTACCGGATTACATCTCTCTATGGTAAATAGGAACTGACTTAGTTATTAATGATGTCAAATGAAATTGAGAGTTGTGAACACAAGTTGATTAACTTGTTCAAAATTTTAAATTTGTAGAAATTTACAGATGGAAACATACAGCAATTGTTTGTTTATCTAAATATTTGCTTTGTAAAGTTATAAGCATACAAGACAGAATTTTTCTGACTGTTTTATTCATGACATGTGCTTAAAATACTTGCAGTAAAATAATTTTTAAGTTGAAGATTTAGTAATAATTGTGATTAGATAGCGAATGGAAAATTTTAAACTAGATGAGTAGTTAACTACAATGAAAATAATGTTCATTGTAATTTCCGAGATTAATTGAGGGAGACCTAAAATCTGGTACTTTAGAGTAAAATTAAATGCTTCTTAAGGATGGTCTATCTTGGATATTGTTTTAATTTGCAAGACTTTTTTAACATAAAATCTCTTACCAGGAATCAAATATATCATTTTATTTAAAAAATGTACCAAACTTAATATGTGTAATAAATGCTTGTTGTTGTGTTGTTGTTGTTTCGAATGACACTTGGCAATGCCAAGCCCACCCGCCAAAAGGCGAATGAAGTCAGAGATGCGTCTTCCGTTTTTTGAATAGAGCACTCTCATACGAAGGTGGAAGTACGACTTTTGACTCATAGATGGCAGCACCATCTGAATCTTCCAATTTAGAGATTGAAACCAGTGAAGACCCAAAGCCTATGCTATGGTATTAATTTGGAATGGGAACGTGGAGGACATTGCGACCCGACATATTTTACGTGACCCAGTCGCCATTAGTGAACACGACAAATCTTCGGCTAAGCCGGGATTCGAACTCACAACCTTTTGGTAACGAGAACGATGCCCTAAACCAACCAGGCCACCACGTTCTCAATAAATACTTACATTTTACCTTTGCACGATTTGGCTTTCGAATTAATTTGTGCATTATACTGCTTAGTTTTTTTTTATTTTTTTGTGTATGCCAAAACTATAACGACAATCTTTCATGCATATACCCATAAAGATTACTTTTTATTATAGCAATGATGGAATGGTTAAATCTAACTGTTTTTAATTTCGTATAAACAAGGATTTATTAAAGAACATTGTTATACGAACATAAATTCAGTTTTTTCGATGCTGAAATATTATTTCTTAAATAGATAAGCTAAAGGTAAATTTTTATATAAAATTCCTATTAATTTGTGGAAATAGCTTCTTAGATTCTCCATCGATATTTCTATATAATTAATGCCTAACTTTTGAAACTGAACATTTCATGTTCAAAACAATGCCTTACTAATATAATGCCTAACTACTGAAACTGAACTTTTTGTGTTAAGTAAATGAACTTTTAGAGAAACTTTAGCTTATTTTGATTAAGTTTTCTGAAATACAATTAGAGTGAATTGCAAATGAAAAGGCAAGGAATTATGAAAACACATTTTTAATGAGAACAATAAAATTTAATTCCTTATACCTAATTTAAAAGCATATGTTATTTCATAAATAAACTTTTCAACAGCAAAAAATAATTCTTTAATAGCAATTAGAGCAATTTAATGACAAAGCTAATTTATGGAAGCTGCCATTCTCTGATTTATAATACTATTAAAAAAAGGAAATCGTAAAACCTAAGGCTTTGAACTTGGTGACAAGCTCACAGAAATGTTATTTCTTCCTGTTAAGAGCCTAAAGAAAGAATACATTTTCTCATTTACTCTGGGAAACTTTTAATTAAACAACCGCTCGTTACAACTTTTCCCGAATGTTCCAAAAACTCCTAAATCTTGGCAAATCATGTCTCCGAAAACTGAAAATCTCTCCCTCTCTTCGGATTGATGGTCTAACCCCAGGTGGATTTAATTTCGAAGGAGAGGAATCACTATTGCTCCTGAGGGCTGAGATGAAGGAAATGGGGAGACATGCACTCCACTCCCTTTCCCATCCCTTTTTAATCGGCTTCGTTAAGCCAGCAATTAGGAGTGAAGTCTATAGCTGTAATGACGGATTTAGAATAAACTTAGTAGGAAGAGCCGAGGAAGAGAGAGAGAATATATGGTGTAGAGAGCTAACTGGATAAATGCAACATTGCGAGCCAGTTTTGTAGACCTTTCATGCGTGATGGCGCTCATTAGGGTTGCTCGGGTGAAAGGCGGAATTTATATGTAAACTCAACACGGGAAAGTGCATTTGAGTTAAACGTCCCTGGCTTTTCGAAAGAATTTCAGCGCAAGCACCTGATTGAGAGAATATAGTTTAGTCAGCAGAGTTGAGTGGTACATTTTCTTTTTATGCTCCTATTTATTTAAATACCATTCAGCTTTATTATATTTTTACATTTATTATTGACAATCAGCAAAAGTTACCGAAGTCAAATGTGAAGAGTAACAGACTTTGCTTGATAAGGATCATTATCTCTAACTCTCTATTTATGTTAACTCTCTATCATTATAATTTCTCCTTGAAAGCGTCTTCAAACATTCATACTTATAATTTCTTTCAACTTTTAATTTAAGTATACTGTGCATAACTCTAAAGTAATTTTCTTAGAAGTGGGTCTGTTTGTATGATTTGTTAAGATTTATTAAATGCATTATCTAAGGCATATTGTATTATTTATCCTAAATATGAATTGAAATTTTAACATTTCGGAAAAAAGTTATTTTTTTAAATTCAAATCAAAGTAAAAAACAAAAAACAGTAAAAAATGCCTTAAAAGATATTAAAATTATTTTGATTGTTGAAAACAATTTCGATCTGTCAACACATTTTTAATCTGCATAGAAAAAAAATATATAATAAAATTACTACAAGATTCAGAAACTAAAGTACGAGAACTCTGTTGATCATTTAAATTAGTTAACCATTAATATTAATTAATCAAAAACACGTGACACAGGTGACTCGTAAAATTTACATGAGAGGAAGAAACTGCTGTGATAAGCATGTTGTTAGCTTTTTAATGTATTCATCTGAAATAATCAACGGTAAAACTATACTTTAGGGTGCCCTTTGCCGAACTTGGCTATTTTTTTGGCGCTATTCCTGTTTGTGCCGATTACAGTGCTAAAAGGTATGGTTGAACATTCAAAAATAACGATACATCCGTTGGATTTTAAAAATTTTAAAAACAATAAACCAATCAGAGCCTCGACTGGATCTAAACCAATCAGATCACGATTCGGTTTTGTCCAGCTTGGCGATCAATCGCGATCACAACTTGGTAGAATCAAAAGGGCACCCTAAAGTATATTCTAACCTAATCAACGATTACGACATTTGTTCGATTCAATGTGTTGAAACGAAGAAAATGTATTGTAAATTGTTCATATTCAAATTGGATTTAAGCATTGTTGAAAGCTGTAGAAATACTATATATATGGTTAAATACTTACTAGCATGTATCTGAATTTGATAAAGGTTGAGTTGTTGAATTTGTTAGAGGTTGGTACCAAATTTGTTGCTAATAATGGATTGTAGACGATGTATCTGAAACATTATGCTCGGTATTAATGGTCTGCTCTCACTAATTGATGAGAAGAAAATTAGACTCACAGCTTTAATAGGATGTACAACGGCATCTCTGTCCTGTGCCAAGAAATAGAGTTGACTAAAAATAATTGTCTGCATAAACAATTTGACAAAGTTTGCAGAAACATGGAGAGTCAGCTTGATGGTTTGGCGTATTTTTAATAAAACGTCATAGATAAGAGCGCTTTTAATAATTTGAATAAAGACCTGAGCCTGTAGGTAGGCAGGTCCTGTTACCAGATGAATCTTAGTCCGATTTACCATCACATTAGTGGCATTATGGAAAACGCATATTCCTGGAAAATGCATTATTCATCTCCACACTTAACCAGCAAATGGCGTTATTGAAAGTCTTCTGCTTGATCTTAAGCTTTTAAATTATGAAATCTCTCATACGGTCTTTTGCATCTGTTCTGTGGAATCCAACTCAATGTTTGATACAGAGATGTATGATAGTGCAACAATAACAACAACATGCTAACAAATCTCAGTTTGACTAAATTGCTAGACGTATAAAGAACACGATACTAACTATCTATTAATTTTTTGACAATCCTTATGCGCTATTTAATGATTGATTATAAGACTCTTAATTGAATATTGTAGTTAGCTAGAGCTTGTTAATATCTCTGTTATTACAAGTAATTCATTTCTTCTTGAGGACATATCAAAAATATAGACTATCTAGTAAAAATTAAATTTATATATTATTTAGTAACAATCAAGTTCGTGAAGTGAGAATTAGGGTTTTTCGATAGAATAATCAGGTAAAAATTTACTGTACGGTCACCCTTGGTGACTTTTTGAAAAGTCACTAAAAAATCTCGCCATTTTGCTAAAACAAGGTCTAAAAATAAACAGAATATTGAAAAATTAATTAGGGTTGTCAGAATCCCTCACTTGCGATTGATCGGAGTTGGTTGGGTTGCCAGAAAATGTTATTTATTGCCAAATGTGGAAAAATAGCGCCAAGGGTGACATAAATCTCAGCCTTATGATCATAATAAAATAGAATAATTTTATTGTTTAAATCTTGGTTAAAATGTAAGCAATTGTGAATTTTTGTTTCTTTTTTTACGAGAATCAGCTTGTATTATTGTCATTATATTTAACTAAGATAATATCTAATGAACAAAGTATAAACAAATCGTTTCTGACACAAATCTTCAAGCCAGAATTCATGATCAGAAGCGTTATCTATTTTATGGACAGCCCCCTCTGTTCACCTTCTCTTGCACGGCTGAGTGTATTTGCCGGGGAAACAAAATGACAGGCTCTCCCCTGATTGGCGTCTGAATAAAACCGTGGTGCCCAAAAACACTTCCTCAGTCTCTTTCTCCTAGAAGGATTAGAACATACACTTTCACCCCTTAAAAAAGGGAACGGGAGCAAGAAAAGGGAAGAAATAATAAGAAATGATAACAATAATAACAGCAGCGGAACAAAAGAAATTCCTTTTTTCCCGAATTCCTCCCCCTCTTCTCGTTCCGCCAGAGAAAACACTTTTGCGAAAAAGCATTCTTCTCTTTTGATGATTTCGTCACAGCGTGAAATTTGAATGAATTGCAGGGCCAGGAAAACTTTTATGCAGGAAAATATAATTGGAAAGATTTCTCTTCGCTTTTACGACGTCATTGCATTTTAAAATACTCTGACACCAACAAATAAATGAACACAAAAACTCTTTCCGGTTCTCCGAAATAAAATAAAAAAAATGAAAAGGAGAAAAGGTGGAATAAAAAATGCCAGAAAAATGTTTCTTATTCCTCGTTCCAAATGAGAGAAGAAGATGAGTTGTGCATTTTAATGAAGAAGCTAGGTCGTATCGTTAATTTTAATGCTTTTTTACTATTGGCAACAACAATGGAAATGTTTCAGTGGAAAGTGTCTGCAATCGCATTCATTTTGAAGACTTGCTTTGTTGGGATGTAATAGGTGCAATTAGAAATTTAAAAAATCTCAACCTGAATGAAAAAGATAGATTAAGATACCCCCACTTAATTTATCATTTCTTTTCTTTATTTCTGGTAGAACTGGTAAAACAGTTGAAGCACTTAATAGTTGATGGGGCAAAATATTGTGACATTTAAACTACAATATTGCAGTTTTGAAACATAATTTATTGCAAATAAAAAGTCAATTTGTGTATACACATTATAAAAAATGTTGTATACTGTTATGATGAACGGTTCTTTTAGCCTTCAGTTTCATAAAATTTGAAATAAAAACAACTATTTATTTTTCTATAGAAGTACATTGTCAACTCTTTTCGAATTAAATTATTTATTTATTGTCTTATAAATGTGTCCTATAATTATTTCCAACTTTTACTTATATACCACAATTGTAATAAAAAAAACACTTGGCAAAAGTACATTTAAAACCAAAGTAACCAAGGAATGTCAAAAACTACAACATTTTGTCAATAACAATTATTAAACATGTTATTACGATAATATTCTATTTGGTTGGAACAATTTATTATTGATATGTTAAAAGAATTGTTTGATAAACATTTTAGGAAGTTAATTTGTATTGCTCTATATCAGGGGTGGCCAAGACGTCACCGCGAAGGCATTTTAGGTAGTCCACGCGACCATCCCAATAATAATCTCGGATATTAACAATTTAATTTATGACTTATGACATAGAATCAATGAATTATTTAAAATAAAATTTACTACAGTCTACTCTTTAAAACCCAAAACAAACTGTGCAAAGATTTACGATTTAAAGATTTATGATTAAAGGTTTAAAACCTCAAACGGACATAATGAGAGCGATTAAAATATTAAAAAAAACTATAGAAAGGTATGCATCTCACTTAAAAAAACATGAATTGAGAAACTTCGAGAGTACATCCATAATCCAAACCGAGACTTCGAAGATTTCGCTTAATACTTACTTGTTTTGTTTTAAGAATTTGAAAGAAGATTCGCTGACTTAATTAGGTTAAAAGAAATACTTAATTTTATGATATTCCCTATTTAATGAAAATGTCAAAATTGAGGGAGTATTTGAAAAAATAGGATATTTAATAGATATCACATGAATCACGGTCGAGGAAGAAATTATTAAATTAAGATGCGATGTATTTCTTAAATCCAGAGCATATTTAGCGATACTGATTTTTGGAAAATAATTTCTGAGGAGAAGTTTCCAAATAATTACACATTGATTTGGTATTTGAAATCATACTTTGGATCGAGGTATCTTTGCGAATCTGATTTTTCAACCATGAACAAAAAAATAAACATTGGTTGCATTTAACAGATGAACATTTAATTTCGTGTTTATGCATTGCAAAAAGCTCATACCAGTCACAATTTGATATACTTGTTGTAAATATATAGTGTCAAATTTCAACTAAACGAAGTGAATAGGCTGGTCAGTTTTGGACATATGAATACTTTGATAATTTTCGTCAATAAATTTTATTTTATTAATATTTATATAATTTTTAAAAATTTGTATTTATATTTTTTGTAAATATTAATATAATTTTTAAAAATTTGTATTTATATTTTTGTAAATATTAATATAATTTTTAAAAATTTGTATTTATAAAATTTGTAATTTTGTATTTTTTTAGAAAATTTTTTTTTATAAGATTACAATATATGTATTTTTTTTAGAAAAAATACATAATTTACCATTTTTTCTTGTAACTGAAAATAAATATGTACGTTAATTTAGCTCTACCATTGGTAGACCTCCTTCGATTTTTTAAATCTGGAGTAGACCCCGGATCCCAAAAGTTTGGCCATCCCTGTTCTATATATACAATACTCATGGTTCATAAACGTAAATCCAATATATACTCACACTTCAAATCTTATGCCCTATGTTTACATTAATAAGTTCACATAAAACATGTAAGTTCTTTACCTCTATTGATGTTTAAAATTATACAAAAATTATATCTTTCTTAGTGGATTAAATAAACTATATTTACCAAACAATAGAGAAAAATGTGAAAAATCATCATATACTGTCTCTTTGAACAGAGACTAGAAAACCAATCTTCTGATTAGGACTATGTGAATTTC
>JAPDSC010141053.1:0-30028 GCA_026290005.1 Latrodectus geometricus
TTTTTTTTTTTTTGAGGGAGAAAAATCATACAATATCCGAACTTGAAATCGCCAAAATCTCCAAGCCTTAAATAATGCTTCGAAGTGGCGCCACATGCGCGCATGATGTGTGTCTGCGCCAAAATTCTAATCATTTGCATATCTTACCTCCGCTAATGCATGTTGTAAATTTCATGTTGTTTGCATGCTTCCTTCAGGATGTTGTACATACGGTGGCCAGCAATGTATTTGGAAATTGTTAAATGAGTTTTTGTAATTAGAAATTTGTTTTAATAAAATAAATTTGATAAATCCATTGAGATTTTGGATAGAATTCTGCAAGTCACCAGAACATAAAAGTTAATTTTCAGATTTTCTTGAGCAATTATCCAATACTATCCTGTCGAACATTTCTGCTGACAAAGTCTTTAAATGATGTAATACCGTATCTTAAATTAAAGTGCTTCAAATTGCTTTATGTAATTAAGAATTTCTTCGATATCTAATAAATTAAATTTAGGAAATGAAGCTGGAATAAATTATAAAAATATCCATATAAATACATTTTTAATGGATTAAATAGCAGAATAATGGGGAAAATTACGGAAATTTTTTTTTAAAATAGAATAATTCTGTAGTTTCTTTTACAACTGAAAATTTAAATATATGCACGCAGAAAATAATTAGAATAAAACAAAACCTTCAAATTTTTTTTTAATTGGATCATAATTTTCCGCCGAATAAATTTCCATTATGGAGGAAATGAAATCCTTTAAGATATCATTGGA
This sequence comes from Latrodectus geometricus, assembly GCA_026290005.1. Lineage (NCBI taxonomy): Eukaryota > Metazoa > Arthropoda > Arachnida > Araneae > Theridiidae > Latrodectus > Latrodectus geometricus. The sequence goes on from JAPDSC010141053.1 coordinate 768, forward strand.
AGTGGTGTGCATCTTGTGCCACTTCCAATGATACATATCATATACTCAGCAATATCATATTCCAATCATATACTCAGCAATGTAAGAATTAAACTGCTCTACTGCTTGCCGAGTACTTTTCAAGCTCCATTCATACTTGTTCTGAGGTCCATTAGTTTGTCCACTTTTATTTGTGCACCACATTTATAACAAAAACACTTAGAAAGTAAACCAACATTCATACACCAATTAATAACTTCTTTCTCACCTTAATCACTCAAGCCGAATTTATCGTTATTTCATAGATTCCATCTCAACGCACGATATTCTGGTAAACTCTAATTTTGCAAATAAAGTTTTGTTGCCTCAAATGTGAGAATATAAATGCAAATGGCTAAAATATGAATTATGAATTTCTTTTATTAATTCTGGGGAAGTCATGAGTCTTGTACGTAATTTGTTTACAACAATTTATTTAAGCGTTTGAAAAACGATATGTATTTAACGATTCATTGACTTTTGAATATTATCACTTGAAAAATTAAAAAAGTTGGATTCAAATTTCTGAATAAATTAAGTTGGATTTCTTAAAAAAATTTTAATTTAAACATTCACAATATGTATTGCAAATAACCGACAGTTAATATTTGGCACGTGCCAAGTGTTGAAGCACCGTCTAGCAATGATTTGATTCCATTAATTTTATTCACCCTCACCAGCCTAAATTTGGCAATTAATAGCATTTAGTGAATTAATTTGGTGAGGGGGGAGATAAAATTGCTAAATTTTATCACTTTTGATTACTATTTGTCCTTGGCGATCTGTGACCGTTATGCTAACTTTAGGCTTTCTTATTTGGTGTGCAGCACGTTGGTCTTTGTTAACAATTAATATTTGATTAAATGTATTTGTTTATTCAAGGAATCAAAGAATTTTGTATACATAAAACTTTTCGATAAATATCAGTGTAGTAGAACATTGGAGTCGTATCGACGTTCGAAAAAGCGTCAAGCAATTGATTTTCTGTACACTAGTGATATTATAATATTGATTGATTTATTTCTATGAGGAGAAATAACCTAGTCTATTTCTTCGTATAATGTTACAAAAATTTGAACATGATTTTGAAGATTTTATTCAAAACTCCATCAAAGCTATGAATTTTATATAAATTGATCAAATCTAATGATGTTTATTTATATTTTTGAAGATTTCTATTCAACTTTCATGAATAGGAAAATCTACTTAAATCAGTAGAAAATTAGAGTGATCCTCCTTAATTGATTTTATGAATTACAAACTATGAATTAACCAATTTGGAGAAATTTTAAGATATTGCCGTTTCTATATTTGGGTGGATATATAGGATTAATATCTAATATAATTTTCTATTGCGAGTTATAGATAAAATGCATCATAAATTTATTAACGTTTAATATTTATGCCATGTATATCAAATTCCTTTTTTTATCTTAAAAAGATTATGTCATATCATTATTTTTTTAAAATTAATTTTCCACAATCGAATTTGCTCCACCAATCAGGAAGTTCACACTCTGTAATCGGTAAAAGGACATTTTAAGGAAGATGAACTGGCAACACTCTTAATGGGCAGGGCAAAAAAAATCTACAAAAATTCCGATTTTATTGCTTGGGGTGCTTTAGTCATCTTGTCATTTCATCTGCAGTGATCACTTCGTTAGTGTGAAGAGTGCTTAGGTTGAAAAATGTCTGCGGTACAAGCCGAAGAAGCTCCTGCAACGAATTCAACTTCACCTGTTGTGGATAAGGGTAAACCCTCTGTTCACAAAACAGATTTCGAAAAAGATGTTGTTTATTTGTACCAGTTCACTCGATGCCCTACTCTACCATCGGCGTCTCCCTTCTGTCTCAAGGTTGAAACATGGCTGAGAATGACAGAAGTTAAATATGAGGTATGATGCTTGACAATAATTAACATTAGTCTGTATAGAATTAAGGTAATAATCACCTGTCGAATATATAAACAACTTTTTTCTATAATAAAATGGCGCATCTTAGAAACTAATTTTTTTTTGTTCTTCCATATGTCAAAAAAAAAAATAATAATAATAATAATAAACAAATAAAAAGGAAGCAAATTTTTTTCTATTCTAAACATAAGAATAAAAGAAATTAATAATTTATTGTAGTTATGAATTATAAATTTTTATTTGATTATGTATATAGTATTAAGCAAATATTAAAAATTTGTTTCTTCAAAGTATCATTTGCAATTTCTACATAATTTAATTGGTTTTGAGTTTTGATATCCAAGTGCATGCATAAGCATTATTTCTGCTAAAAATATTTAAATTACAAAATTGTAATTTTTATTTTATAAATTTTAATTTCACATTAATGAATTATTTCCTATGGTGTTAAATAAGTTTTTAGAATTATTTGTTAACCTTTTTGGGATTTCCATATGGAATTATTGGTTATTTTAAGTAAATTCAGTCTTATATATAAATTGGAATTCAAATTTGATAATTTGCAATAGTACTTGTACGTATGTTTGCCAATTCAATAATTAGGGGCAGTTACTAAAAGAGATTTTAATATTTGTAAAAACTTCAGATTTCATGTTTGTCAGAAGGATTTGTGCATGTAGTTCAATTTTAAAGCATTGTTAATGTCGCTAGGATGTGATATCTAGATATGACCATATTCACAATCTCCTAGTGGAATTTTCTTGACAGTTCCTGTATTACCATTAATATGTACGCAAATCTCAATTTTTGGATTTTGAAAATTTAAAAGTAGACTGATCAAACAACTGCAAAATTTTTAAGAAGAGATACTTAAAAACTTCAAATAATTAATATCAGTTTTAGAATTTATTTAAACTAAAATCTGTTCTAAGCATTGCAAGAAAATTTTATTTTTTATTTGTTATGAAAATAATTTAGTTTGCAATTGAAAACAGTAAAATTTTGCTTTCCTTAAATAAGTTGTATGAAAGATCATTGAATCCTTGTAACTATGTTTATTGAAATATTGTTCCAAATTTAAAATTTCTGAAGGAAACTTTTTGAAGGAAAAAATTCAGTTTTAACATTTAGGTAAGAATAATTCCAGGTATTGACATAAAAACATGCTAAATGTTGTAGCTTTTAAATTTTTTCATATTGTTAACTTTGAAGTAAATTTTTGTGAAAGGTTTTCCACTATATAATAGACAATTAAAAAATTCTTAGCAAAACTCTCTCTATACCCCGAGAAAAATTATTTGCAATAAGTTCCTCTTGTTGAAATTTAGATGTAAATGTTACATATTTAAGTCTATTTGTAGATTAGCTTTTTAAATGCTTCGTTGATAATTTTTAATCTAAAATTTATGATATTGCAATTTTAAAGGTTAATTTTATTATATAAAAAGTTTGTAGAATATGCTATTATAAATTATCCCAAGATTAGTATTCTGATGTATAGAATTAGCAATTCCAATATACTTGAATTAGTCTACATCCTAAATATAAATTTTTGATCCTAATGTAACAAAAACAAGTTAAAATAAAAATAGCTGGTTTTACTATAGGTATAAATGCTATATTTTTAAATTGGTCTTCATTATATAAAAGGCAAGTAATAAAAAATGCTGGATAATATTTTTTTACTGCTGGATACAATTGTATTACAGGATTAAAGTTTTTCAAATTTAACATTCAAACATCTTTTGTAATAGATTAATGTATTTGGATAATATTTTGAAACAACTATAAAACTTTTTTCTTGTTCATACAGCAAATTTATTTTTATGAGTAATATGATTAGAGTTCATGGCCAAAGTTCTAAAGAACCTAACATTTGAGGTTTGCTTTGAGTCACTGACAGGAAGTGATTAATCTAAGTCAAGGGATAAGAATTTAGATTAGTCACTCTAGCTTTATCAATTTATTGTAAATATTAAGAAGTAATGAAAATTGATAACATGTAATAATGTGAAAAATTATCAAATTATTTTAAATAACTTAAAACTTACATTGTATAAAGTAAAAAAAAAAAAAAAAAAAAAAAAAAAAAATGTAATTCTTTAAAGATTCCTTACATGAAATAATACTACAAGGTAATGTAAAATATTTCTTTGTTATACTCCAGTGCAAAAGATTAAATCATGCATGATTTCTTTAATGTGCTGTTTGTGATGCTTGGTTGCCTCTTTAAAGGAAAGAAGTGAGCTTTAAAGAAAAGTTTAGATGCATGTGTAATCATAACGATTTGTTACATTTTTTTGTATTTAACTGTTTGGAATCTAATAGCTGCATATTTCTTTTCAGAATGTGGACCACAAAATGAAGTATAAATCTAAGAAGGGACAGTTACCCTTTGTTGAAATTAATGGAGTTGAAATTGCAGACTCTGATATAATTATCAAGGAACTCAGCCAGATTTTTGGGAAGGATTTGGATGAAAATTTGACTTTAGATCAAAAGAATGTCAGCCATGCTTTTGTGTCGATGCTTAATAACCACACCAGCTGGTAATAAAAATTTTATATTTTAATTTAGTTTTTTTTTTTAATTGATATTGTTAATGAAGTTTATAATCAAAGAACAGCATGATTTGCTATGTTGTGTTCTTTACTATTTTTGATTAACTAAAATTTTTCTGCTAAATTATAATTTTGTTAGTGTTTTACTTTTTCAAAAAATGACTTGAATTAATTTTTTTACATAAAATGTATCAAATTTGATTAGTTTTTAACTAGTCATTTTTAAAATTGATTTGTATAATTTTTAAATTTTTGCAGTAAATTGGGTTTTTTTTAGAATTATAAAATTTAAAATATACATATAGTAACTATCTTTTAATCCAAAAATTTCATGGAAATTTATGAAATTCTGTATTTTTTTCTGATAGGGTCATGCGTTGGTGGCGATACAGCCATCCTGGGGAGTTTTTAAAAGCAGCCCAAATGGATATAAAGAAAACCCTCAATTCTAGATTGCCAAAAGGTCTTCTGCAATTTTTCTTCAAGCTGGGATTTAAGAGTGTAAGTATTTCAAATATATAATTTTGACTGTTTATTTTCATAAAACTCGTCTTTATTGGTGTTTTTTCCTTGCAGAATATCAAAAGAGCAGTTGGTCATGGTGTTGGTCGCCATAACTCGGATGAAATCTATGAATTTGGAAAGAAGGATTTGAAAGCGCTCAGTGAATACTTGGCTGAAAAGCCTTACTTCTTTGGTGAAGAACCACATTTGGTAAGCTGTTCTATTCATTATCATATCCCAAACTCCTTTTTGATTATTTAAGTTTTTCTTAGCTAATAATTTTTAATGGATGAAATATCTCCTGAAACTAGGTTGAAGTATAGAAATTTTGTGCTACTTATATATAATAAGCCTTATTTTTCATAATAAAAATGTCTTTTATCAATCATGGTTTGTTTGCTTTGTAGAGCTTTTAAAATGAATTCTTTTTTTGTATTTTCAAATTTATTGTGTTATCTTGATTAAAGTGACAATAAGGCTGAGATTTCAGTTTGACTAGTAAGTACCTTAAAATTGTATACCTTACAAAGCACTACCATTTCAGAAAATGTCTTCAAATGAGACTTTTCACTAGGTCATGTTTAAATTAGCAGTCAAATTGTTTAGTACACTCTTTTTCGGGCTAACAATTTTTGGGTTTTATATTTACTTCAGGTAATGCTTGTAATTCAGAATCCACTTTAAACTAGATTTTGGGTTAATTAATCCTCATGGGGTGAAAAAATTGACTGAAAAATCAAATCTCAAAAATAAAATTACAATAAGTTCATAGTGTGTCATTTATCTAGATAATATTGTTTCCCTCACTTTAGATATGCTACATGTTAAAAAAAAATTGCATTTTCTATCTATAAAGGAGTTGCCATTAAGTGAACAGATTATGTATGAAGTTAAACATTGTGTTTGTAAGATTTAGTAAAAAAATTATCAAAAGCATAAATTGAGAGATTGTTAAATCTCATCTAAAGAAATTAAAAATATAAAAAGAGAAGTACTAATATAAAGGAGTTTTATTTAAAGTATTTTCAGTGCATTTAAAAATTTGTCTTATAATTTGGTGGTGGACTAAAAGAGTTGTTTAAATCATTTCATCTAGGCACTTAAAATACAATGTAGAAATATTAGTTTTTGAATGTAATATTTTATTTGTTGACAATATTTTAATATCGCTCAAATTTTAACAAAAGATTTTTATTTAACATACTTTTAAAACTTAAGACTAAAGTTTTGCTAAAATAGTACTTTTTTTTTAAATGCAGTAAAAATTCCTGAATTTTTTGGTTTATTGATGTTTTTTAAATTTTTGTTTAATTGCTGCATTTATTAATCAAGTTTAAATATTTATTTTTCATACCTTAAGCAATTGCTTAAGGATTTACTTCTTAATAGTGGCTAATTTTTTATTAGCAAATAATTAGTTGCTAAGATGTTGCGCAATAGGAAAAAATGATTTCTAGGGAATGAAAAAATAGAACTTTCTTCTTTTAATTTTTTCTTTCATATATATGAATCTTTTGGAATTTTGGTGACATGGTTATGTACTTTTGAACTTGCCACAAATTCCTGCATGAAATTCCAAACTAGTTCCTATATGGTTAGTAATATTGTTTTTTGATAAACAATTCAGATCAATTTTCTACTATGTACATATTTATCTTGCTTTTGAATCTATTCTAAGCTATTGGTGCTATTCTTATAATCCTTGTATGCAGGTCCAATTAGCTGTCATGTGCAAAAAGTGACTTTAGTAACTTGTGTTGAGTAACTTTAGTGACAAATAAGTAACTTGTGTTGAGCTGCATAATTTTAAATTTGTTTTTCATGTTATAGAAAATTTTGACTCATTTGAATTAATGTAAAATAAACTAATCAAAGGTTAAATCAAACAATCAAGTCCATAATTCTTGATTGTTATCCTGCATCCATAATCTTTAATTAATAATCTGCTTAAATAAATTTAAATTAAAAAATTAAATCTAAGTGATTTAGTAAATTTTTTAAATATTTTAGTAGTGGTCCAGATTACTTTGAATGTTATCTATGAATGCATTAAAATGTTCGTTCCTTATCTTATTGATTCTAAGGTTAAGGAACTTAAGAATCTGCTTTAAATTGTTGGTTCCTGTCAAATTTGCTTTAGGGAGTGACTGCAGTAGCAAGTCTTTAGAGCTGCAGATTATTGACTATATAACTATGTTTAGGTTCTGATCTTAGATCTTATTGAAATGAACATTTTTGTAATAATAGTATTTGTGCAATATTAACATAAATACAAAGTAAATAATTATATAAATAATTGTTGTGAAAATAATTGAAATATTTTATTAAATTCATGCATTTTGACTTCATTTGCGAAAAATTTTCAGTGAGAAATTTAGTTTTATATTCAGTATGCAAGAAAGATGTACTTTGCAAGTAAACCAGTTAGTTAAAAGATACTTGTAATTTTCCCAGACTTAACTTATTATTTTCAATTCCTAGCCTCATTTCTGAGGAAAACTTTCAATAGCCTTAACTACTAATAGTTTTAACAGTGGTTTGTTCACAATTGCAAAATTTCACTGTACAATGAGCTAAAGTATGTATTAAAGCAATATTGATTTATAAATTTCAGTTGGATTGCGTAGCCTTCTCCCATCTTTGCCAATTTGTCTATGTGCCATTTGGTGGTATGAAGGAATATTTAGAATCTGACTGCACAAATCTTCTGTCCTTTGTGGAGCGCATGAAAGAAAGGTACTGGCCCGACTGGGAGGAAATGTGCAAGACTCTGGAGATGAACACTCACCTTCCCAAGAAGGAAGAGGAGCCAGCCAAGGAAGAGGAAGAGAAGAAAGATCCCACAGAAAAAGCTGAAGAAAATGCCCCTGAAAAGGAAGATAAGCCCGAGAAGGATGAGAAGATTGAAACTAAAGAAGAGGAAGCATCTGAGAAGCCCAAAGAAGAAAGCAATGAAACAAAAGAATAAAAGTGTTATTTTAAGAGTTTTTTAAGCAAGTAAATGTTCCCCAACTTAAGTCGAAGCTTTGAGTGGATCAGTGTTGTCTTGTGCTTGTTCATCTGCAGCTGTTCTTTTGTTGTAGCTCAAGATAAATGTATTTTCATTCCATTTCTACAATTTTAAACCAAACTGTCCTTTAATACCCTTATTTTTAAATGAATTTTTCTCTTAATATAGATTTAAAGAGCTCAACATTAATGGTTGTTTGTTCCCTTAATGCATAGACATTTTTTCAGAGTTTTTGAAGGAAAAAAAAATTTTAAAATCTCCGGCAGCTCTGGGGTTGTTGCTCAAATTTTTTAATGCTAGGATGGTTTTTCATTCCTAACGTTAATGTTTATTTGTAAACTAGTCTTACATTTCCATTAAAAGAAATTTGCTCATATTCTCACAGTATTTTATATTTTTTATATAAATGGTCTTTTTTTTTATTTTACTCCCTACTTAATTCTAAGCTTTATCTTTTGATTTATGTGCCTCTTTTGGGCTTTTGTATTTTTTAATGTATTTTATACTGTATGAATTTTGATTTCTTTTTACTTGAGAAATTATGAAGCAATGTTTTAGTGATATTTTGAATTCTTAAATGTATGTCATGCATTTTTTCAGTATATTAATATGTGTATTTTAATCGTGGGCTGCCAAGGAACGCATTTTTCATTTTCTGTTGCATGATTTGTAACGTACAAGTTTTCATATCAATTTTAATGCGATTATACTTTTTAATGTGCATTTTGTCAAACTTTTGCACCAAGTCTGTGGAATGTCTCCTGTATACCCAACATCATTTTACTATTATATACCTTTGTAACTTGTATTAATTGTTAATAAACGAAGCTTTACTGTGTAAATCTTTTTTTTTTTTTTATTTAAACATAATACACTCTTATTCAAAGTGAAAAAGTAAGATTGATGTAGTTGCGATTTTAATAATTGTAGAAGCTTAAAATTTCTATACAATTAATCAAGGTAGAGAGCATCAAATATATAAATTTTATCAACAGTTAATAAAGTAAAATGGAAAGGAAAATTATATTTATCAATGCATATTTATTATATATATATATGCGTACTATTTTAAAATGTTGGTACATTTTACATAATGGGAAGTTGATAACTTTTCAATAATTAATTCAAACGAATTTCTTTGTATTAATATATGTCAAAGGAAATGAGTAAAAAAAAAAAAAAACTTAAGATTGTGAAGGAAATTATATTGTTCTTAAAATGATTTTAAAATTAAAAACGTGTTCTCATGAATTTCATTCAATATTTCATATGTATTTAAATATTCCCTGCTGTTTCAATTCACACAGGATAAAGTAAACAGGATGTTGCATATATTTTACAGCTTTTAAGTTGCGTTGGTCATAAACAAGTTTTTAAGTGACAAATAACTTCCAAGCTAAATACAATGTCTTTTAAATTGAAATAACCAGTTTCATTAAATAGTTAACTATTTGTTATTTTTGCAGTCATGTCTCCCATTACATAAAAAAAAAAAAAAAAAAATTGTTAACTAATAGGAATAAATCCTGAAAAAAAATGGTTGAAAATCCCTGCTCTCCATGATAACTCAGTTGATTTAAGTGTTTTTAATTTAGCTGTGAATTAATGTAAAAATTATTTGTTATATAATTGAGACATAATGAACTTTCTCTTTAAAAAGGAAGTAAAAAAATTTACTAACTGAACAATGTGAAATAATTTTTCCAATTAGGAAGTTTTTAACATCAGTCTGTCCCATGTTATGCAAATAAGGAAACGCAGAAAGTAAATTTTGAGTTTAATATTTAAAAGCATAGTTGTGCAAAGGAAATTAATATTTTCCAAGGAAAAATTATACAGTACTTTTTATAAAACGCTAATTTGTATTGCAAATTAATCATTTAAAATTGCATATAACAAAGATTTTAACTTTAGAAATCTTCAATCATGGCCATTTCTTTTTAAAAGTGGCGTTCCTAATTTACATGTTTTTAAAATGTCAGTATTTTTCACAGGTCTACTTATGATTAAAAAGGTTTAAATTAAATCATTAGTGTGATTGATACTCCGGTTTTTTGCTTAGTGTTTCCACCGTAAACGTTTATTTGCATTATTGAAGAGTAAAAGCTATAATTTTAATACGAATTTAGTTTCTAAATCTGCTTATAAATTCCAATTTTTATCTTATGATAATTTAAATGCCGAATCCTTATGATTCGACTTGCCTTTTAATATGGCTGTGAAAGGAAACTGGACCAAAATTATCAAGTTTTGTGATGAATTACGAAAGGGGAATAATTCAAAATGCCAAAATCTACGGGGAGTGACCACAGATATTATTTCATAGCGACAACATAAATGTTTTATTTGAATCTGAAGATGCCTCTTCAAATTTTGGCGCAGTTTGTCCTTATTGGACCTTGCGCCATTAAACCCAACAAAACAAGCCTCTTCAAATTTTTGTCTGTTTTAATTATATTGCAAACATAACATGTAGCTTATTCTCCTTATTTACGACCAAATTTTTCGTTTCTAATTGGAGTAATCTTATAATAATAAATCTAATTTTACTTATTGTATTCTGCCCGTGTCAGTTATCTTCCTTAACATAGTTTCTTATACTTCATTTTATTTCATAATAAGATTTATTCAATTGTGATTTTGATATTTCGCAAATATCAATAGACTTATGCATAATACAGAATTGGAAATGCATGTTAAACAATATAGTAATTGATTTAAATCGCATTACGTAGAAAAAATGTTACTTCAATTTCAGTTTTAATAAAAAATTATTTTCCGTTATAACAGTTTCTGATTAAAAACTGCTATTTAAAAAAAATGAAATGTAATATTTCATATTAAGTCCGGTAAGGAAATTTCCCGCTATGTAAAAATGTCAGTAAATTTCAAATGAGAGTATCTATCTTCCAAAATTCCGACCAAATCGAGTAATAAGAGTTGGTGTTTGACTACCCACTCTCACGTGTCAGTGAAACAACTCAAGATGAAGCGCCAAAAATTCCATTTTTCCAATGTTGATCATCGAGCTCTAGCGGCTCAGTAGTTTTACGCCACTTCCAGTTTAGATCAGCAAAAGGAGCATCATTTGCCACAGGCAGTAATTGGGAAGGTGACCACATTCTCCTTCATTGAGTTGCTGGAACTCCATGGGCTGGAGACGTGACCATGTTCATCTATGACTTCCAAAGTCCTACCACTGGTATGGCGTGAAATGAAGAGGAGGATCCCGACCCAGATGTGACCTCGTCACCTGATCGTGGTTCAAAATGATGATGGGCGAGTATCCCTAATCCGCTATACTTAAGGTATGACCTGCAAAGCTATGCATTATATTGGTTATCAGCAGTTACGATTAATTGTTTGGAAAAACTAGTCGTATCTCAATGAAACTCCTGATGAACTATATTTTAAATTTCCAAAGAGCATATTACAGATAGTAAAGACGTCATTATATATTATTTCCAGTAAATGACGATCACATTAAAGTAAAGATTATTAGAATGCAATCTTTATTCGCTATTGATAACAAATTCTTTTTTCAAGTGGGGATTATAAACCGTGTTGAATCTTCCATTCTTTGCGATTTCTATGCTCTTCATTATTTTTCTAAGATAAAAACCATTATTTTTGAAATCTGCCATTTTCTTTTGACGATAAGAGACAAATCAATTTTATAATATCTGAAAATATGTAAGATGGAATGATTTCATTATATTTGTGCTACTTATCTACGAGATAGTGCTTTCAAGGAGACGCTACAATTACTCGCAAGAGATTGCCTCTTTTCATAATCCTTATTAGAGATGGTACAAAAATGTAATGTATTTTGGTGTTAGTACCGAACGATTACGATATCTAAATCACATAATATTAGTTTTATAATCAACTAATCCTGATTAATTTTTAGATAAGAAGTTTTAGAAAATTCTTAGATTTTAATCATATTTTCTCATCTGTAACTATTATCTCTTTATTAATCCTCTTACTTTTCTTTACTTATATTATGTATATAAAAGGTAAGAGGATTAATAATTCTCATATCTTTTATATTATACCTGATAAAATATAAAATGAATTTAATAATAATATATATATATATATATATATAACGCCTAACTGCAGTGTTTAGGAAAAAGTATGCAATGCATTAAAATTCTCCATGATTGTACATTTTCATAGCGTATTTTTTTAAACGATAATATTTTTTTTCGATTTTTGAAAAAGCATAATATTTGTCCAATGCGGAACCTGTTTATGATCTTTCCAATATGCCGCTGATCGGAAAATCATTAAAATGTGGATGAAAATTTACCTTCATGAGCATTTAATAATTTTCTGTGATTTAATGGAGTTCTCACATCTCATTCGATTTGTTTTAGCAGATGTGAGAGCTCATTTCGTTGTGTTAAATACTTTTCTGAACTGAACTAAAAAAAATAATAAATATTTTATCTTTCTAAATAGCAAACGTTATCTGAAAACTGGGTACATACTTTCTACTGGAAAGGGTATCTTGCCAGGATATATATGTGTATGTCTTACACCAAAATTATCTATCTATCTATCTATCTATATCTATATATATATATATATATAATATTACCGAATTATATTATTTCATGTTCCTGATATTAACAGTTATTGAACTACTGCATTTTAATGAAGTATATAAGGCTTTATTTTTAACTCGTATTACGAATAATATTCCTTGAAGAGTTGAAGAAAATAGATTTATATGTGATTTCTCTTACTATACATTCTTTTTACATAATTACATGACAACTGACTGCCAAAATATTTTATATCATTTTATGGTGGTTGCATCAAAAGCGCACATCGAATGCAGAGTAAATACGAAATGAGATAGGTCATGAAATCGATGGTAGGTGTCGCTGAACAACAAAAACGGTTATTGCATTTCCACTTTCTGTTTTAAATATCTATCGCAGTGGGTGCTATGGAATTTTCTGGCTATTTTTACGGTCCATAAATATAACCCATTATTTATAAATTATCGTTCTGGAAGGCATTCTAATGCGAATTTTTTTTATGTCTTAACGAAGCATTTAGCTCTTATGCTGTTCGAACAGTAACTCAAAAGCTTCAAGCTGCTTCCCGTTGAGATCTGCAAAGTGAATTATCATTTGTTGTAGGCAGTGATTGGTAGGTTGACCACATTCTCTTCACTGGGTTGCTAGAGGGGTTGGAGACATGTCTACTTTCATATGTGACATAGAAACTTCCACTGGTATGGCGTGGATGTGAAGAAGAGGGAGACAGCTCATTTGTGACCGTCTTATCTGACCGTGGTTCAACATTACAAGGCTATTGGTGATGGACGAATATTCATAGCTCGTTCACTTAAAACGCCCGGAGTTCGCCGGCACCGCTATTTAAGAATGTTATACTGTTCACTATTTTAAATTTAGAATAAGATGTTTTAGTCGTTAAAATTTCTGAATTGTTAATGAGAAAAATATTAGCTGAGAGTATAAAATGAAACAATTTTATTTTAGAAAGATTACGCCAAAAATTTGAACATTTATTACTTTATTGGAGTATTAAAAATAATTTTGAAAACTGATACGAAAGCTGGAATATATACTATAACATAAAATGGGGGAAAAATTGTCATCTACTCTAACACTTGATAAATTTCTGTTCTAAGAGGGAATTAATATACAATTTCATTATGATTATAGATTCTTTGGTGATCAACAACCTCCAGCGGGTGGTCTGTTATAAGTCAGCTCTTTCGAGGGTAAGTAATATCAGCAAATTTTCAGGTTACCATTCCAAAATTTCTGAGGAAACATGAACTTGCTGACACAAATCTAGTGTAAGCATTAATTAATTTTAGGGTTTAATTGCGGGTGCTCTGTTCTAAGTCAGATCTTTCGATGGTAAGTAACAACAGCAAATTTTCAGGTTACCATTCCAAAATTTCTTAGGAATCGTGAACTTGCTGACACAAATCCAGTGTAAACAGTAATTAATTTTAGGGTTTAAAACTAATTTTTCTATCCGAACACAAGAAACACGTGTATATAAATGAAAAAATTTAAAACATTATAGGCAAAGCAAAAGTAACATGACCTAAAAACGAATAAAAGAATGGATACAAATTATTTTAGGTGGTCTTCCCAGTCCCATGAATTCAAGGCGCAATGGATATGAAGGCAGCTTTCTTAGTAATGGAACACAAAGAAGGCTTTATTTTCATTCTCAGAGTCCCTTTCAGAGTGAGTGGTCTTGGCCCGGGCTAATTGCCCCAGACAGAACAGAAGTCTACCCCGTGCTAGAAATGAAAGAAGTTTCGGTCTTGATTTCCCATCTGGGGCTATAAAAACTGACAGTTGACTATAAATATGAGGAAGCTTCATTGCGGTTACGAAGAGCTGAGGCATCATGGGATACGTTGATTCATATCATTTCCTTCGTCATAAGCTCTAACTAGAGATGGGACTTCCGAATCCTGAAAGAACTTAAAATAAGATTCGCTAGGTCAGTGATTCTCAACCATTTTTTTTTTTGGTCGCGGCACACTTCTAATGATTTCAAAATTTGGCGGCACACAAAGAAGAAGATAAATTTAGAAATTGTTTATTTAACTATAATGCACTGTGTAAAATAGTTTATGATTATAATTTTGAGTGTAAAATAAAATAATTTATATAATATTTATTACAAATAAAAAAACAACAGTACATTTATTAAGGGATTGATTACAATGTAATAATAAGGATACTTTTAATGAGAAATGTGAGCTTGATGCTTTTTGATCATTTCATCTATTTTGGATCATAAAAATGACACAATACTACTCCTATATAGTCTTCTACATTTGTGGGAAAAAAATGTCAACTAGCTTTCTTTTGTTTTGATGTTGGTTTTTACTGAAAATCCGAATTTACACAAATAACATGTAGATAATTGTAATATTGATAATGGGAACACATGAAATTTCTTCATGTAAAGCAAATATTTCACTTTTTGAAACGTTACAGTGATCGAAGATAAAAACAGATTTTAATGTAAAAAAATTTGGTATTTAACTGTAAAAACAAGTTTTCTTTTACAGTGTACTTTTCTACTTTTCTTGATTTAAGCAAACTCTACTCGTAATAAAAAGAGCATTATAATTTTTACTATAAGCATTTCTAAAATTTGGCGGAACTTAAAAGTATCGCTGCTTAGTGATCGAGAATCACTGCACTGGACAATAACTTGAATTTTTATTGCTTTTTGTAACTGTTTTGAAAACTTAGTTGAAAATTTTGTCTTAATTTTGAAATTATTTAAATTAAAAAATGTAGCAATATTAATTTGATTTTCATCCAGCTATATTGTTCTTTAAAATTAAAATTTGTAAATTTTATAATATTAACACTTTATCTTTTAAGAGTAATTTTTTTATTACAATGCAAATATTACCAGGTGATGCCACACGAATCTGTTGAAATTTTTTGCAAGAAAAATATTCGCACCAATTTTTTATTGTTCCAGTAAATGAGTGAAAATTAATTGAACTTTTTATTATTATTTTTTGTACAAAAAATGTTTAAATAGATATTTTTACTACAAATAAATATTTTTTCTAAATAGATGAATTGTTATGTACATTATTTTAATCTTATGAATGAATATAATGAATTAGAATTTTTTATATTAAATGTGTGTGTTTTCTTCTATGATTTATTCTTGATTCTTAATCAAGAACAGAGATGGCTTATATTTAAGAAAAAGATTATTATTTCACCAATTTAAAAATTTTG
This sequence comes from Latrodectus geometricus, assembly GCA_026290005.1. NCBI lineage: Eukaryota > Metazoa > Arthropoda > Arachnida > Araneae > Theridiidae > Latrodectus > Latrodectus geometricus. The sequence continues at coordinate 16,552 of JAPDSC010141053.1, forward strand.
TGGTAGATGGTTAAACAAAATTTCTATATATTTCTTTTTTATATTTTTAACACATATATATAGTATTTTTAAAATGATATTCATATATTCGCTTCTTATTGAATATAATTTAGAAATTTTTCGTAACTTAATTTTTTATTTCCAAAACTCTTACATGATTTCAAAGATTATTGATTCTAAGTATTCTGGAAATTATTCTATTTCGGATTATATTCTACATTCAGTTTTGTATTCTATTCGAAATGTATAAAAATGTAGAAACCGTTTGAATTACATAAATTCCTACTCTTATATTAATAAAATAAGTGTTACATTCTTATATTTTCGATTCTTACATAAAAGTTTCGAATTGTATTCTATATAATAGAAAAATTTAGGACTTGTTATTTATTTTTAATGATAAATTCTAATATTCTAATTTTCATATTTCTAATTTTTACATTTTATTCAGTTCTATTAGAATGATATGAAATTTAGAATTCGTTCTAATTTTACTTTTAATGAGAATCACATTCTTATATTTTTAATTTTCAAGTGAAAAATTTCTACACTTTATATTATCTTAAATTTACGTAGAATAAAAGGATATCTTAAATTTTACATTCGGAGAAAGAATAATTTTAATATAAATAATTAATTTCAAACTTAAACTAATAAATGTAATTTGATTTGGGGTCCTGACCAATAAACATTTTTATGGTCACTTTACAATATTGAGAATATGTAACTTCAATTAGAAAAATAATATCCGACACACAGAATTTCCAAAAATAAAATTTGGAATTACGTAGTGATTTTTTTTTATGGTCTGATCTCACACTTTTTACACACACAAATAAATTTTTTTTTTATTATTGTTATTTTGATATAATAAATTATGATTATTTTGGTCAAAATGAATCTATCACATTCGATTTATCCTTAAATAAGCATTGCACTTTACCATAAGAATGAACTTCTTTTTTCTACAGATATAAACAGAATAATTTATTATCGAATTTATTTAGTTGAAAAAATTGTTCGAAACACCTTTGAAAAATATGGAGGAAGGGTGTAAAATTATATACATCCAATGGTCATATTCAGGTACTTTGTTGATTCAATAGTGTCACACTTTTTAAATATATAGTTATTATTACTATATAGATATAGTTAAATATTCTACTCATCAATAAATAAATGAAGAATGTATAATTAAGTTTTTAAGAACTTTAAAATTTAAAGAACATTTCTGAAAGGAATCATTTAATACCATTATTACTAATGGCATTATCACTCTGTTGAATTACCGAAATGTTTTTATTCAATTCTAATTAATATGTTAGTATATATTCTGTTTCAGTTTTTGTTACATATAATGTATTCTTATGAGTTACACTCTTTATATTGTAATAATTTGAGAAATGTATTTTTTAAAGCTCCATTGAAATTATGCTTAGCAATAAAATTCTCATTTGTAAAACAGATTAATTTAAAAAAATATAGAACGACATTTTTCCGAGAGCACAATTATTTTATTGGGTTTCGGATATAAATTTGGGTAACTAAAAAGACAATATAGTACATTTGTATGGGTTATAAAAGTTATGAAATATTTATAATATTTTTTTTAGATAATATACTAAAATTAAAATGTTTTATACACTCTGTAGTTTAAAATCTTGTATCTCTAATTAGATAGTCAATATTATCGGATGAGTTATTACGTAGATGAAACTTCACTTTATAATCTTAAAACTAACAAGAGTTTTTATAGTTTATTTAATTGGCAACTGTTTTATTGATAGAAAATAAAAAAACATTTTCCATATAATTGCTAAAGAATTTCTAGAATATTCTATATGAATAATCGTTTCTTCTTTAAAGCAGATTAATTTTAAACGTCAAGAGATTATTTATTGGGGAAAAATATACTTCAGGGTGCTCTTTGGCGGAAAATGGCGATTTTTTTTTCGCCAAGTAAGATGACACTGAAAACAGGATAGCATGAAACACAAGTAAAAAGATTATATAAGCGGAATTAAGAATATGAAGACAAATTGGCGAGAAACTGAGGGTCATCTTCAAGTATAGGTCACTCATTCATTATTACTAAAATCTCCAAATAAATAAAATATAATTTATAAATATAAATTCAATAAACCTGACGAGTAAACCACAATCTCTCACTAAAAGTTAATCATTTTCTTTAAACAATTTATAAATGATTTGGCGACAAAGTATATAATGGAAATAAGAGTTTAATGACAAAAAGACAAAAACATGCATTCAAGCTCTTCGGCAGTCAGAACAATTGTTGATGTTTTGGGAATCATAATTTGACTTAAGAAAAATTTATATATATACAGTAAAAAAGTCACCCACCCGTATCAGAGATAAAATCATTACGGAAATTCTACCTCATTTCTTCTTTTTGTCTTTTTTCTTCTTTTTGGATTTTTTATCTTCAGGTTCTTTTTTCTCTACCTTAATTTTGGCTGTTAAATCATCAGGTCTATATATTACTTTTGGAATTACTTCCCACATGTCGACAAATTCCAGACTATCTGATAATGCCATAGACAATTTCAAAGCTAGAGATTTAGGGACTTCCAAAGCACTATCTGACAAACGTGCGGCAAAATCTTTCGCAGTCATTTTCCTTATAATTTTGCTGGTATCTTCTTCTGTTTCGGTTTCGGCGTCTGCTTCAATAAGATCAGCTTGCTCGGCGAGAAAACTTGCGTGTATGTTTTTAAAGACATTCCTCAGGGAAACACCTCTGTCATCAGCGAGAGCTTGAGCTACCCGTAATGCATTCTTTTTATCAATCAAATCCTCTTCTATTTCAAGTGTGAAATGATCTCTCTTTAAGCAACTGTATCGAATTTCAGAGCCAAAAATAATTTTCAATTCTTGCGCAGTTTTGCGCTTATTTCTGTAAGCCTTAAGAAAAGATAGGCCTACTTTTGTTCCAGAGATATCTAAAAGCTGGAGACTGTTTCCTATAGATCTTATTAGTATATCTGCACCTTTGTCTTCAATTGCGTTATAAGCTAACTTTAAAATTTGCAAGGAAGAACTTTTTTTAATACCCGAGGCTAAAGTAGGAGCACCTTTAGTTGTTACGAAATTAAGGCTAAAATCCAGTTCTTGAAGACTCTTGCTGCTTCGAATTCCGAACGCTGCGTCTTGCATAGCTTCATCAGAAATTCCATTTTTGGAAACGCTTAAGACCCTCAAGTTTGAATTCTTTAAGCTGCGGAATATTTTGGATATGCCTTCAGCCAAATGATTGTCACTTAAATCTAGTTCCTCTAACTCACTACATTTGGCGATGTTAGAGCCAAACAAATCTCCTGAAGATGCCCCAATATCATTCTTGCTCAAGTTCAAAGACTTTAGGCTATTCATATTTGCTAATGATTCTGCAATAGAACCCAATTCATCGCCAGCCAAATGATTTCCTGAAAGATCGAGATGAGTTATGAAGCTGCAGACTGCTATTAAATCGCTTAACTGCTTGGTGCAATTTGTACCTATGTTATTGTGGCTTAAATTTAAATTGTTTATGAATTCGTTTTGATTAAGTAAAGATGTTACAGCGGGTAAGCTTCCAGATCCAAGTTCATTAAATGATAAGTTCAGCATTTTCACAGATGTGCAATAGGTCAAAGATTTTGTGACTGCTATAATACCAACAGGTCCCAAATTGTGGTAGGAAAAATCCATGCTTTCTTCATTTACATTTGACAAGAATTCAGAACTTTGAGGTATCTTTAGAGCTTTACATAGCTTTGAATACACGAGAATCGGTTCTTTGATTACTAAAGGAATCGTTATTTCTTCAACGGAATCAGGAAGCTTGCTTAAACTTTCGAGAATCATATTAATTTTCTCTTTGAAACCGTTATTCTCTTCGTGTTCTCTAATTTCTTCCCCTACTCCTTCTTCACTTTGTTCCTCAAAATCATTTGGTAGATTTTGTTGATCTGTTTTCTCAGATTCGCTTGCTAGATCTGCTTTCTCTGAATCACTCGGTTGATCTGAATTCTCAGAATTTTCTTCCATTACATTTTATTAAATCAAAAAATAAGTTTCATTTCTTTGGTGTTAGCGTGAAAAAAAATTATCTCCTAAATAAATTATTATTCTGTTAAGAAAAGTATATCATCAGATCGAAAATCCCGCATTACAAAAAATTACATGAGTTTACGCATAGAAAATGTGTCTCTTTTAAATAAATTTGGGTCCCTTCAGAAAGATCAATTATTCCTTTGTTTGAGTTGTATCAACTAGATTTAAAAATGAATCAGTTTTCTGTTATATTTTGAAATATATAATTAGCAAGAAAAAAGATCAGGGAATAGTTTTGTTATTTAAATTCAATTGACTTAAGAATTTTATATACTTTATTATTTTCTCAAATACATTTGTATAAATATATAATTTTTAGTGAAGGGCGAAGAAATTTTATTTTTTGTTGTGACAATTTTTTAATTTGGTGTCACTTTATAATTACAATTGTAACTTTTTAAAATGTGAGTTATGCCAATTTTTTATTTACCCAATGATTGCCAAAAAGTAAAGCATGGATGTAATAATATTTTGTCAAATAAGAATGGATATAAAATAATTATATAAAGGAAAACGAAACTTATTAAACTTAAATTTTCTTATCTAATAACTGCCATTAAATCATTTTATATAGATCTTTCACGAGCTATAAGAGCTTTCTTTAGTCTATAATTAATTAAATAAATTTCTATCCTATTCAAAATACACTAAATATTGATGTAAGTGCTCTATTTTATGTTTTTTAAAAACTTGTTTTAAAAATACTGATAAAAAAAAAGTTTGCTCCTGTACTGTGGCATGGTCTGAAAGTATGGATTCAACTTTAAGTAGCTACTTCGTACCTCAATCTTCGGAGAAATTTTTTGTTGTTGGCTGCTTTGATCAGCACAAATAAGCTGGAAATACATGGCAGTTATAAAAGAACCAATCTCACAATGCGCATGGAATTTGTGTATTGACTTTAATAACATTATTCTGCAATTTATGGAGATGAGTTTCTGGTATTTTATATTTAGTGTATGGTAAAGAAAAAGCGAGAGAGATATCTTATGAAAAAAATAGTTGATAATCTCGAAATCTTTAATGTAATATTTGCATTTTCTATTGGCTACATGGGATAGATTCAGTCGGTGAAAATGTGCTTTAGGTCCACTGCTTGGCGCGTTTTCAAAAACGCCGATGATATGGCGAAAATGCTACCGCTATTTCAAAGTGAAACTTAATTAGCGACCAATGAAAAAGCTAAAACAAAAGAGTAATTAATGAGCATGCTCGAAAATGCGCATCAAATACGCGAGTTGGCGAAATAGGGGACCTAAAGCGGAATTAAACCGATTGATTCAATCCTTCATCTACACTTTGTTCCGCTTAAATCGTGTTTGTTTTAATATGGATTCAGTTAAAAATATACTGGTATAATCCTAGATGGCAGTGCGGGAATAAAATGCTCCAAACTTGTTGTTATTCTCGGTATTGGTTTATTTTTTCCAGTTTGAATGATCTAACGACGTAATAAAAATTGTTTTAAATGCTTAACTACTAAATTACGTGTTTAACCTTTTCACGCACAATTTTTTTAAAGTTTTTTGATAATTTTTCACAGCACTTGGAAATATTCTTACTTCATGGAATTATTCATTTTTTTATTTCAATTAAAATAGTTAATTAGATGATTTCGACTGAAGATTAGTGCAAACATACACTACAACTTTGACCATCGCAATATATAAATAAACCAGATTTTTGGAAGAGATATATATGAGAAAATAATGATTCAAATTATTTACGTTCTAACTAAATTATTAATATATTACGTTAATCTGCGCTTTAGGTCCCCTACTGCGCCAACTTGGCGATAAATGTACCAAGCATTGTAAACCAGATGTTTTTATACCTAATGAACTCTTTAAGGCAACGGAGGAAATAATTTGCGCTTTTTCGCGCATGCTCATTAATTGGTTTTTATTTTAGCATTTTCATTGGTCGTTAATTAGTTTCAGTTTGAAAAATCGGTAATTTTCATTGGTTGCTAATTAGTTTAAAACCGTTAAAAATCGTATTCCATTATCGCCATGGCAACAGCGTTTTTGAAAACCTGCCAAGTACGGGACCGACAGCACACTTTCGCCAAGTTGGCAGAGTAGGGTACCTAAGGCGCATTTTCACCATATATTATTTATTATATTAACAAACAGTAAACTTCAGCTTCTGCTCTTATTAACAATTTCTATTTTAATTAACAATATAGTAAACTTTGTTCATTGACACTCAAAAATTAATATTGAATGCTTTTTTATTTATTAACCTTTAATGTACCACAGCATTTTTAGCAATTTCAAACATCAAGCTCTCTTTTATGCGCTATTGATTTATCCAAATTTTCTACTAATTTAAACAAAAAAACCCTATTATGGTATCTTTAATATATGGATCAATTGCAATTAATAGATACGTGGCTTGTGTTATATGTTAATTTATTATTAGTATGCCCATTGATGCATACTAATAATAAATTATGTTATTTTCCGCAGCTTATACGTATCATTTGCTAAAAATAGGTTTAAGGACCTTTCCGTCCAAATAGTAAGATTAGTAAAAAAAATTTATATTTTAGAGAAATTCTAAATGTTATGAATAGATAAAAATTTTTTTTTTAATTTTGGGTTCTTATTCTTTGAGAGGTTTTAATTATTGTGTCATCATCATGTCCTATATTTACTTAAAACTGCTTGTTTAAGTGGTCAAACTAGTCCTTTTCAATGCATGAGCGACTAGTTTCTGTTGCAAATCTTTCAATTTCCAAAGGAAATGTTACATGAAGTGTGATAGAAGGCACTTCTCAAGCACTTCCTTTTTGGAAACCTTGTCAAATCGTACAAAGTAATAAAAAAACATCTCGGGCTGATGACCTTGTCGGTGACCCTTGAAGAGTGCTCACGTACCTCCACTCTGTCTGATGGTGTATAATTTCCAGCCGACTCATGCAGGGATTTTTCGGTCCAAATCGAATTCATTTGAGCATGAGGACGACGTCCGGTCGCTCCTTGGGAATCCCATTGACCCACTGAGCAGCATTTAACATGCAAAAGTCCAAGAGCTCGCGTGCGCTCACACCGAAATGGGAATGTGGCATAAATATTCAGTTTCTTTTTCCGAATTTTAGTACAGAATGAACTAGTTAAGCCTTCCATTAGATTTTCCAGAATAGATTTTCGTGAACGTTTTATTTTTATATTATTATTATACATTCCGTTGAGTATGGTTCACAGTTACAAAAGTCAAATTCGAATTTTAAAATTCTTTTTCTTCTAAAATGTATATATTAATTAGGTACTGAAAATGTTACAGTTAAAAATATGCTGTCTGTATATTTTTAGCCTATTGGAGCTTATTAAAACGACTCTGGTGGTAGTTTCATGCTGGAGCAAAAATGTGATTATAACTCTATTGAGTCCTTATTGTATATTAAATATGATTTTTATTTAAATTTTAAAATAGGTATTGATATCAAAAACAGACTTATACTGTTCTTTTTTGAATATTTATATTAAATTTTTCTTTTCTTTTGTTTGGCAGCATGCAATCCGAATGGTCATAATTTTATTTATTAAGTCCTAAAATTTATTTATTAAAATATTAATTCCACATAGTCACATTAAACTTTAATTTTTTCACTATCTGGTAATGCACATGCATATGCATATCTTCAATCATTTTTTTACTTTTATTTTATTTTCAATGGCAACATTTCATTTTTCACTTCTTCTAAGAGAAAAGGGGGGAAAAAAGTAGATAAATAAATAACAGTTATAATTAATAAAGTTACAAACTACAGTTTTACTAAAGTATTTTTCATTCATTCATTGTTCCATATATAATTTGCTTTTAAAAATTATGAAAAAATATATATATAAACAATAAATATTTATCTAAATCGATTTTGTTCTGATATACCATTAAAATTTTTTAATCAAATGTTCATAGAAAAATATATGATGTTGCGAAATTTATTTTACATATCACTTTTAAATCAATTATTTTTATTGTATTCTAATTTTCTTTTTTAAAATTGTTTTTAAAAACTTTCAAAAGGGTCATATATGTGTCCTATCACATAAATTTTCCGGCTTTTTCGATGGTGAATTTTTTAATTTACTTTCAACTTCTCAGTACTTCATTTCATAATAATGATTCCATAAGAAAATTCTATGGCAAATCTGATAAATATTTTAAATATGAGTAAAATAACAGAAACATTTTTTAAAATTTAAGGAATTCTTCGCAAACGTATTATTTCCTCCTATTTTAACGTTTGTTAAAATAAAATCTCTTTTCGTAGTTAGTTTCGTAGATAGTTTTAAACAAAATAATACTTTTGAAATACTAATTTGCCACATTATTGATATAATTATTTTATAAATTGGATTTTGCCTTCCATTAGGAGGAACAAAACCATTCATCAATATTTAACAATTACAGTAAGATAACTAGAAGTTATATAGTTAAATCATATTTTTTTAACCAATTTTTAAAAGCATACTTGGAATAACAATCAATTATTTTCATTTCATCTTAACTATCATCAAATCTTAACTATTTATCTTTAGCGAATTTCTGAAAAATGCACCGTTACTTAAACATATTTTTCTTATATGTAATAGTTTATTTAACGAAATAAAAACTATTTCAAACAAGATTAGAAAGCTTGCTGTAAATATATCTTAAAGAATTTAATAATCAGAAAATAGCAGTGTAAAGTTCACGTTCTTTACTCTTTTTGTACTGATGCGAAAAACATCTGTTACATCTAATCATAACATATGTGCGTAAGGCAAGTTCAACGACAGCGACATCTCGTGTCGTAATATGATTATTTCAAGAACCTTCGCAATAAACAAAGTTACTCACGTATCCATTAATTTATTGACTCATTCACCCTAGCAGCTCCCAAAAGATTTTTCTGCAGAATTGGAACAGAAAAAAAAGAACTTAAACGAAAAAGAAAAATTGCATTTCGCGAGGAATAACATTTATAGGAACAAACTAACAGTATGGAAAAATAGTGGAAAAGTTATCCAGCAGTAAATGCAATTAGTTTATCTTTTTTTTTTTTTCTTGCAGGCTTGATGATATTTTCATTTTCTTACTATATTCACACTGAGAACGACAGACTTTTAAAAATAAAATATCAATATTTGGTTATGAAGCCACTCGAATCCTGAGATTATTTTATTCTTTTTGTGTTCACTTTTTTTTCTTATTGTGCCTATTAATATTAAGAGATTTTTACCATTTTTTTTTTCTGTCTTAAATGATATAACTTTCTCTACAAACACAATTGGAAGAAATTGAAAACTAAAATTAAGAATAAATAAAATGCCAGAATACTTATTTTTAAATTAGATAATTCATTGAGAATTAAAAATGAAACGAATTTCCAAACGTTTCTTTTTTAAATAACAAATGAACCCACATGAGCAAAATTTTCTTTGTTTTTAATAAATGATCTGAACAAATATGTGAACAAAAATGTAACTAGCAAATAGATGAACAAAAATTTAACTTAATTAAATAATTAATTTAATTAACTTAAGGATTAAATAATTATATATTGTTCCTGAATTTCAGTCATAAAATTAATGATCTTTTATTTTTAATTTATATATTTTTTTTATATTTTTTAATTTATATTTTTTAATTATTATTTTAATTTATATTTTTTAAGCTTAATAATTCTAAGTATTCTGTAATCTCTGCAATTTGAAACTAGTTATTGTTATGGTTATTAACTAATATTTAAAACAGTAATGTATATACATGTATATATATATATGTATGCAGAATGACCCAACTTAATGTTGATTCATAATCACATAGGAATGCCGAAACATAAATATAGTGGACACTCATTCTTGCAAATCTCTAATTTACTAATACTCACAAAGTTTTACAAACTAATGGTAGGCACCTAGCCTGATTCTATATATGTAATGATAATTTTAATTTGCATTTTCGATCAAAAATTTGGAAAAATATCTTTATTTGCGAATTCCTTTTGTTTGCTAATATTTCTTATCTTTTTTCTTTTTTTTCAATTTTTATGTATTTATTTTATTTTAGTGTTGAGAAACTGATCAAAGTTTTCGTTAAAGAATCGTAAGCCCTTTGAAATGCGGATTCATGCTCTTCTGATTTTAAAATCCCGGAATTTTTTAAACAGAATCTATGGAATTTCTCCTGCCTAACCTAACTGTTGTCGTACAAATTTAGCAAATGAGCATAATCAATATCTTCGTATAGGCCGTTGGAACCGCACAGGATCCTACAAGTTTACTCCCACAACTTGGGAGCAATATAATTCCATTTGCATTATTTTTTAATCGCTGTCAAATATTGCTATTTTCACAAAGTTCTGCTTTAGTAGAGAGTGCACTTTTTTTTTTTTTTTGAGAATTATAAAACATGTTAAGCAACTTCTATAAAAAAAAGTTTTGTTCATCCGCTAATGTAGCCAATCAAATTTCTTCTACCATGTCCTTCACTGCAGAGTTATCCAATGAGAAATACAGTTATAAAAACAGCGCGTTTTTGATTGTAAACAAACAAGTTATCAATATGTTTTTGTTGACCATTCTTAACGTGAAACTTACTATTTGAATTTTTAAAAGAATTTGACAAACTGGGGAAATGTCATAAAGCAGTTTTGTAAAGAGTGCTAAATTGCAGTCTAGGTCCCCTTCTTCGCAAACTGGAGAATTTGAATCCCTTTCTAGCGCATACTCATTAATTACTCTTTTGTTTCAGCCTTTTTATTGGTCACTAATTAAGTTTCATTTTGAAATAGCGGTAGAATTTTCGCCATGGCATCGGCATTTTTGAAAACGCGCCAAGCAGGGGACCTAAAACACATTTTAACCGTAAGGAGTTATCGTAGTTTGGAATCACCTCATAAAATTGACGTTACAAACACCATGTACCTGTCGATCTAAGTTTAGAAACGATGTTATAGGGTGTTGCATGAAGCTATACCTAGACATTTAGACATGCAGCTTTTATCATCGCCTTAACTGAAAAAAAGCTAAGAACAGTTATTTAACGATTTGAGTGAAGATGACTTCATTGCCATTCACTCATCCTTCGATAAAGAAACTCATTGCAGCCCAAAATTTCAATTAAGAACTTTCAGAATGTGGACTCAAAGTAATTAGTAAGAAAGAAATAATGGATGATTAATTGATTGAGAACAGCAACGAATGATAACGAAAAAGAACTTTCAGGTAATAAACAAAAAAAAAAAAATGATATAGCATTGTGATCACAAATATACAAAAAAGCAAATATATGGCTATACTGAAATAATTGAGTCACTTTTTTGAAAAAAAAATAGTGCAATGCTTCTGTAGGTGTTAAAATGGAAAAATATTTATTTAGAAATGTTTTGAAATTCTCCCCCCCCCCCACCGAAAAAAATAGTGGTAATTTTGCTGATTTTTCGTCAATAAAATAAAATTAAAAGTTAATTTTTAAGCATTAATTTTATTTTGTATATTAATACAAAATATATTGTATGTGCTACTAACACAAAATAAATACAAATTAATACAAAATAAATTGTATGTGTTAATTTGTATGTGCTACTTATATAGTACGTGCTAAATAATTTTTCCAATAGTTCTTTATTTACAAAGGGAGAGCTGTTTGATAAAAAAAAAAGTAACAAAACTTTAAGATCTAACACAGGGATTCTTTATTACTGAGCCATAACACTTTTGTGTGCCGTCTCATTCTTAAAGTGTGCCACCAAAATTAAAAAAATGTATATAATAAAAACTACAGTGCTTTATTTATTTACTTAAGTTTGTTTAAATAACAGAAAAATACACTGTAAAAGGAAGTTTGTTTTTAGAAGTAGGTATCGTATTTTTTGCAGTTAAAAACTGTTTTTAGATTCGATCAATGTGACCGTTCATAAAGTGCAATATTTGCTCCAAGAGAATAATTCCAAATATTCCCAGTATCTACCATTACTAGTTTCTACATCTTATTTGTGTGAATTCTGATTTTCAGTTATAACCAACACAAAAATGAAAGAAAGATCGAGACTATTCAATAAGAAAACGTCACGCGAGTCGCATTGTCATTTTTGTGAAACAATATAAATGAAATTATTAAAAGGCATTAAGCACAAATTTCTATTTAGAAGTACCCTTATGATAACATTATTATGAATTCCTTAATAAATGTACTGTTGCTTTTGTAGTATTTATTATATTTTATCTTACATTCAAAATTATTATCTTAAACTATTTTGCACAGTGTGTTATGGATAAGTAAACAGCTTCTAAACTTTCTTTTTCTGTGTCACCAAATTTTGAAATCGTTAAAGAGTATATCGCGACAAAAAAATAGGTTTATAAAATAACTTATCTAATACTTATTTTCTATTTTACTGGTCCCCACGAGCGTGAACGCGGATATTTGAAGACTGGCTGCCAAACTTCCTTTTACAAACGGACACAGTGATTGCAGGAAAAAAGATTACACGAATACTACAAAAGGGCACGATAGTGCTGTATACATAAAATAAAAGGAAAATAAAACAAGAGATAAACTTAAAAAAATAACAGAACTGAAATATATTTGATATCAGGAGCGGGTATATGCTTTAAGGAAACCTAGTAGAACATTAAGCATAAAATAATAATTTAATGTATTTACAAGTATCCAAAATGCACATATTAGGGCTACATATCAGATTTCGCTAATATTACGTCAAGAATCTAGAAGATCTGGATTTACATAATGACATAATTCTCGGTTACAGTTATACGATTAAGAATTACATATATGACAACAATGTTCGATTTGTCGTCATCTCATCCTTTTTTGTAAGGATGTTAAGCCATCCTCAAACATCTTTAAATTCCCTAGCAGATGCAAAGATAAATGCAATAAAGTCTTTTGATGAAGATGAAACCTAAACAGTGTTAGAAAGACGTTTTCGATCCACCATATGACATGTGATTCAAAGTTTAAAATGTACCCTGATCTACTGGACGTTTTTAAAACATATATATATATATATATATATATATATATATATATATATATATATATATATATATATTTGTTTCTAATGGTGGGCACCCTTGAGTAATTAACACATTTGCCGCAAAAAGGCCGGAAACTGCTGCTCATTTTATCCCGTGGGCATCTGTGAACCAAGTCACGGAGGTACGAGTGGCATCGCCCACGCCACACCACCACAAACCCGTTTATAGGGCGGGCCACATTCATTCATAATCTGAGGAAAGGACAAGAAACACAGAGAGAGAAAGAGAAAGTACATCCATTCCCGAGCCGGGATTCGAACCCAGGTCCTCCCCATCCGTAGTCAGGTACTCTAACCACCAGACAGGGT